>JAODAL010011819.1:77500-98191 GCA_025379985.1 Phyllomedusa bahiana | reverse complement strand
AGGGATTTTGGGCTGTATTAATGGGGGTTATATGATAGGGAGAGGAGCTGAGTCTGTATATATAGGGTTATTGAAAAAAGGGGGGAAGAAGCGACTTTTTTAATTATAGGGTTATATGATGGGGAAAGGGAAAGCTGAGCTCTTGATATTAGGGTTATTGATAAAAGGAGAGGAGCTGAGCTCTTGAAATATAGGGTTTTTTAATAGAGAAGGGAAAGCTCTTGTGAATTAGGGTTATATGAAAAAGAGGAGTAGCCTCTGAATATAGGGTATTGATGGGGGAAAGAAGCTAGCTTGTGAATATAGGGTTATTATAGGGGGGAAGGACTGGGGCCTGTGATATTAGGGTTATATGAAAAAGAGAGAAGCTGGGCTCTTGATATATGGGGTTAATGTAGGGGGAGAGAAGCTGACTCTGTGATTATAGGGTTTTATAGATAGAGGAGGGAGCTGAGCTCTGGGGATTCATGGGGTTTTTATATGTTAGAGGAGGAGGAGCTGAGCTCTGTGATAATAGGGTTACGTGATAGAGGAAAAAAGCTGACCTTTGATATATGGGGGTTAGGTGATAGAGGGGGGCTGAGCTCTGGGGTTATATAGGGTTATATGATAGAGAAGTTTAGTCTTTTAATTTAAAGGGTTTTTATGATAGAGGAGAAAGCTGAGCTCTATGATTCATAGGGTTATATAAATTAGCCCGATAAAACCCTGAGCCCCTGGATATATAGGGTTTTATAGAGGTCTACCCTCTGTGAATTATGGGTTTTTATATGATAGAAAACCGGGGCTCTATGATTCATGGGGTTTTTATAGGGTTTAGGGGGAGGAATTTTTGGGGCCCCGGGTTGTTTTATGGGGTTTATTAAGACAGAGGAGAAGAAGCTGAGCTTGTGAAAAAATTAGATTTAAAATTTTGAGGAGGAAGCTGAGCTCTGTGATATATAGGGTTTTATGATAGAGGAGGGGAAGCTGAGCTCTGTTTTTTATAGGGTTTTTATGAAGGGAAGAATGATCCTGTTTTTTTAATAGGGTTATATAATAGAGGAAGGAGCGGGCTCTTTTTTTTTAAAATGGGGTTTAATATGATGGGAGGGGGAAAAGGGCTGAGCTCTTTTTGTAAAAAGGGGTTTTTTAATACGGGAGGAGCTGAGCTCTGTGATATTTGGGGTTTTTATAAACAGAGGAAGATGTACTCTGTGTTAATGGGGTTATTGTTAGAGGAGAAAAGCTGAGTTTCTGTGATAAAAAGGGTTATATAAACGGGAAGAATAGCTTGTGATAAATAGGGGGTTTAAATATGACAGAGGAGGGGAAAGCGGGAGCTTTTGTGTATATAGGGTTTTTTAGGGTTTAGGGGAGAGAAGCTTTTGGGGATATAGGGGGTTTTAAAAGATGGGGGAAGGAGAGGACCCTGAGCCCCTGTGTTTAATATAGGGTTTTTATGACAGGTGGAGGGACGGAGCTCGGTGATATGAGAGTTATATGAAGGGGAAAGGGGCCCCTTGTGTTTAAGGGGGTTAAATGTTAAGGGGAGGAGCTAGTTTTAATGAAAATATAGGGGTTATATGACAGAGGAGAAAAGCTGAGCTCTGTGATATAAAAGGGGTTATTGAAAGAGGGAGAGGAGTTTGAGCTCTGTGATATATAGGGTTATTTGAAAGGGGAAGGAGCTGAGCCTTGATTTTTTGGGGTTTTATATGATAAAGGGAGAGGAGCTGAGCTCATGATAAAATAGAGTTAAGGGACGGGGAGAAAGCTGAGCCCCTTTTTGTATATGGGGGTTATATGATGGGAAGGGGAAATTTAAATTTTTTCCCCTTTCCCAAAAAATAGCCCGTACTGATTTTTGGTTTATTCCCCTTTTTTTCATGTACGTTGGGGCCAGGGTTGTAGCTAAAGGCTCAGGGGCCCTTGTGCAAAACTTCAACGTGGACCCTCTGGATCGGCATCAGAAAATTTAAAGGGGCCCCCTTAAGGCAAAAGTTTGCCCCCCCCCCCCCCAAAACAAAATTTAAAAAACAAAAAAACCTGTGGGGTGAACAAGAATAAAAATACAAATGTACTTTTTTTTGGTTAGTTTTTGTTGCAGCTTTCATTGTACAGTTTAATTGACATGTTATCTCAATTCTAGTTAGGTATATAGGGAAACTTAAAAAAGCTGGGAAGTATAGAGCCCCTTTTTTGTTACAAATGAAAACATGGCCCCTTCTAGGAAACTAGGTATAAAACCGGCCCCGGGAAAGGTAAAGGTATACAGGGCCCAGGGCAAAAAATTTAGGTTTTAAGGGTCCCAAAGGCAGGTAAATAGGTCTATGGGGCCCCCGGGTTTGGGTTGGGTTTTTGGTATTTTTGGGCCCCTTACAGGGGAAAGGTATTAAAAGTCGGGGAGGTTGCTAGGTACACATGCCCCTGGTAGGTAGGAAACAGGGGCCCTTTAAAAGATTGTTTTTTTTCTGGAGGTTGTTAGTTTTAACGGGGCCCATTGAAAAGGTTAGCAAGGTTTTACGGGGCCCCCGGGGTTGGGAAGGAACAGGGCTCCTTGGTTGTGGGGGCCCCTTGTTTGTGGGGTGGGAAATACTTGCCCCCTATGAAAAAAAAAAAATCCCTCACACCCTCCCTTTTCCCCCCCTTCTAAAATCCCCCTCTTCTTTGCTTTACCACTCCCGGTTTTAAAAATGGGTTTTTAAGTTTAAAAGGCTTACCCCCATAGGCTTCGGGATTATTTAAAAAAAGGGGGTAGACAACGCAATGACATCATCAAGCCACCTACATCTTAGAAACCCTAAGGGGAAAACGAATGCGACCGGATTTGCCCAACTCACTGCTCTGGCGGAGCTGCAAACCTCCCCACAAGGGAATTGAGGGTTTTCCAGTTTATTTGCCCCAGTAGCTGTATTTTTGAGGGGGCCCTTTTTGGCCCCCTTTGGCTTGGGGCCCCGGGGTTTTTAAAATTTGGGGACTTTTTTCCCGACCCACCGGGCCATTGTTTTGGGGCAATTCTCAAACCTGGTTTTTAAAAACCCATTTCAACCCTTTGGGGCAAGGCCCTTTTCCCGGGCACACATTTTTAGTCCCCCAGTACAAAAAGGTATAAAAACCAAGAAAGGCTGGGCCCCCTTTTTTCAAGGATCCCTTAGCAGCTTCATGGCATGCCACGATGGTATATTCATCCCTGTAAGCAGGGGCGTCGCTAGGCAGTTTCATTCGGGGCACAAGCCGTGGGCAATCCTGCCTGTGCCCCGAGCCTCAGATCGTCATCGGGTTCCAGGCTGCTACCGTCTGCCTGGAGAGCCGACGATCTATTCAGCTGTATGTGCGTCCAGAAGACGCACATACAGCTTGGGCTGTTTCGCAGTGCAGGCAGGGAGGGAGAGGGAGACTGTCGGGTGCTTAGGAGGGAGGAGGGGGCGCCTGTCGCACACTGAACCTCCTGATTGTCAGGACCCTATGTGCTGCAGCCACGCTGAGCACAAGGTCCTGGCACAGTCAGGAAGTTCAGCAGCACACAGCCCGACAGTGAGAGAGAGGCTCCGCCCCCTGCTGTGCTTACGGGTCCCGGACCATCTTCTGCTACACTGCTTTTCTTTATGGCTTTAACAGCAGCAGCAGCTCCAGCAAGTGCCCGTATCATGAAGGGTCTCAAGTGAGTGAGTAGCCTCACAGTAGAGACCAGTGCTACATAGTATAATAGGGTGAAACAACCTGAATGTGAACTGTACTAAATGTATGTGTGTATATGTGTGTGTGTGTGTGTGTGTATACATGTGTGTGCATACATGTGTGTATGTGTGTATACATGTGTGTATTTGTATACATGTGTGTATATGTATGTGTGTATACATGTGTGTATATGTGTGTGTGTGTGTATACATGCGTGTATGTGTGCATACATGTGTGTATACATGTATGTATATGTGTGTATACGTGTGTGTGTATATGTGTGTACACATGTTTGTATATGTATGTGTGTACTGTACATGTAAATGTGTATGTGCTTTATATACACACATATCCACAATATCGCCCCATTCACGTCACTATAACATAATCCTGCCTGTTGTGTCCCTTAGACGTGTAAACTATAACCTGAGTATGAATTATATTTGATAGAATTTTTATACCTGTAATTTGTCAGGGTTGCCTATGTTTTTAGCGAGCTGCTGCAGCCACACCAACGGTATGGTCACATGGCGTAATTGTGGGGCGCATTTCACCCCTTATATAAGGACATGTCACTTCGTCGCGGCGCTCACAATGCAGGTGAATAGGGCCCCACTGAACGCACAGCGTACTGCGGCGTGTAGAGTAAATGCGGCAGTACGCGGTGTGAACATACCCTAAGGGTATGTTAACACAGCGTATAGTGGCCTGTACCTGTGCGCACTGCTATACGCCTGCTGTTGGAAGTACGTGCTCTCCAGCAGGTAATTTCAGCAGCACTCCGGCCACCTCCTATCCACTTTCACTTTTCCCCCTCTACCAGGTCACTTATTTTTACGGGCAGGTTCTCTGTGCCAGGGAAAATAACAGGTAATCCTAGCACTCCCCGCTATGATTTTACTGTATTTGTGCGGCGCACTTTGGGTGCATTACAGCACAGTTATGCCCCACAAATCCGCTGTGTATGTTCACACGACGTAATGTCGGTCTGTACTTCGGGGAGTAATTGCGCTTCAATACGCCCGACGTACAGGCCGACATTATGGTAACTCGTAGCTCTCACTGAGAACCATGATTACCTGTTCTGGGGAGAATAAATAAAGGTGAGCGCTTCAGAGGGACACGCTGGCCACTGTTTTTTTCCTCTATAAAAATCCATGCCGCAGTTCACAATGGGGCGTGAAAAATGCCGTGTGAACCCTGCCCTCCTGAGCAAAACTTAACACAAAGGGCCCGGGCCCCGGATGTTTTGGGACCCTAGCAACGCCCCTGCCTGTAAGGGTATCTTAAGACATGAGGGATTTGCTGCTGAGTTTATGCCACAAATTGCCTTACATAAAGATGGGGTTTGGAAAATGCTGCCCACATGTAGCAGAAATTTTCTATGCAAAAAAAAGAATGGACCATTTTGATTGCGGAAATTACCCCTTTAGTATATAGGGGCGAAATCTGTGATGAATCCACATGTCATACTGTGGGGGAAAAAAAAAGTATTTAGTCAGCCACCAATTGTGCAAGTTCTCCCACTTAAAAAGATGAGAGAGGCCTTTAATTGACATCATAGGTCGACCTCAACTATGAGAGACAAAATGAGAAACAAATCCCGAAAATCCCATTGTCTGATTTGGAAAGAATTTACTTGCAAATTATGGTGGAAAATAAGTATTTGGTCAATGACAAAAGTTCATCTCAATACTCTGTTCTATATCCTTTGTTGGCAATGACAGAGGTCAAACATTTTCTGTAAGTCTTCACAAGGTTGGCGCACACTGCTGCTGGTATGTTGGCCCGTTCCTCCATGCAGATCTCCTCTAGAGCAATGATGTTTTGGGGCTGTCGCTGGGCATCACGGACTTTCAACTCCCTCCAAAGGTTTTCTATGGGGTTGCGATCTGGAGACTGGCTAGGCCACTCCAGGACCTTGAAATGCTTCTTACAAAGCCACTCCTTTGTTGCCCTGATGGTGTGCTTGGGATCATTGTGGGAGAACTTGCACAATTGGTGGCTGACTAAATACTTTTTTTTCCCCACTGAACTGGGATAGAAAACAAGAAGCCTTGGAGACTGGAGGCCAAGACGGGAGCGTCCTACTTTTCATGCTCATAAAGAAATTGGCTTGTCGAAGACCCATGCTTAGGAACTGAAGATTGTATAGAACACATTTTGCCATCTAGTATTGGTCATTGTCACAAGCAGCGCCACAGCCAGTGGTCTGGGCTGCGGGCGCACTCGTGTCCCCGCTGTCTCCGTTGCGCCTGGGGCAGGTGGTCCCGCGGTCCACGGGCGCACCCGCTCCCACGGGCGCACTGACTTACCTGACCGCGCACCTGCTGCTTCTCTGCTGTCTGCCGGCCTGTGCGCACGGCACCGCTCTCTAGGGCGCGAGCGCACCGGCTCTGTCAGATTTAAAGGGCCAGGGCGCGGTAATTGGTGTTGCCAGCCGCTGACCCTATATAATGGCCTCACCTCTTCCTTTACTCTGCCGATTCCATAGTGCCTGTATGCGAGGAAGCCTTCTGTCACTCCGTTTCGTCTCTTCCATGTACCAGTTCCGTTTACGCCTGTCTAACGACCACGAACCTTTGCTGCCTGCCCTGACCTTCTGGCCCGACCCCGACTGCGAGTTTGCCGGCCGCTTCTGTACTGCGTTATGCCTTGGCCGCCTCCGCAAGCAAGTCACATCAGGGTTAGCCACCTGGTGGACTCCAGCGGCGGCAAGCCCATCCTGCCTTGCGGCGGGCTCTGGTGAAGACCGGGACCCACTTAGATTCCACTCCCTGGTTTGGCCGCTACCACCGCTTGCGGCGGCCCAGTGGATCCACTGTCCCAGTCTGTTACAGTCATAAAGTGAAGTGCTGTGAAAGCAGTAGAGAAATTAGAGAAATATATAGTTTCTGCTGGTGCATTAACAGTTAAACTAACCAAGGCGTCTTATTATGTAGATGTATACTGATTATTGCGTCGTTGATGAAGGTTCACACCAGCCGCGGCCATGCCATCGTTATCTCTGTAGGATCCATCTTGGCTCCTCTTGTTTATTAAACTTGCACTCATTCTGCTTCAGCCCTCAGCAAGTGAGTTTGTATAACAGGCATCCATCACGGCGTACGTCAAGTCACAGCTCAAGGGAACCAGCATTCATCAGTCATCTTGACAAGACAGGTACCCACTGCAGGCTCACTTAATGAGGCTACTGTCGGCTGCCCTGCCACCCTTGCCAGCTCCCCCAGGCATGAAGCAAGAGTTACCAATCTCAGAACTGCCAACTCAAACATTGCCACGTTGAGCATCTTCCCCACATGTGTGTACAAAGTGCAAGCTTCTGCTGAACACAGCGGCTCTTCTGCCATTAATATTCAGCCCAGTCGCAGAACTTTAGATGTAATACGAGTGGAATACACAGACACTTCTTTCCCTATGTAGAGGACGGTGCATATGCTTATCATGATGGATGTGTTTTATATGGATGTAGAGTAGCAGAATAATGCACACACTTGCTGCAGAAGGTCGGATGTTGATTCTAGGACAATAAAAGTAACATGAAGTTCCTGAGACCTAAAGCAAAATTGGTGACAGGGCCTCCAACTTAATATTTGCCACTTATAGAGTGGTCTTTGTGACCCTCTAGGTACCCGGAACAGGGAGCAATCTCTACACCCATTATAGTTATGCCTGGCTTCTCCCAGTAATGGTTCCCTCTGGTTTGTTATTGAATGTGGCACCTAATGGTGTAGACCCGGGGTGTCAAACTGCGGCCCTCCAGCTGTTGGGAAACTACAACTCCCATCATGCATTTGTATAATCTATAACAGTGGGCATGATGGGAGTTGTAGTTTCCCAACAGCTGGAGGGCCGCAGTTTGACACCCCTGGTGTAGACTGTGGAGGAGACGTTCCGTGTCACCCCATTAGTGGTCCCTATAACATGGTAGTGCAGTACCCAGTGTTGGATTGGGGTGTTTCTTGTGGTCCACCACTGGTTGAACTTGGGCCCACTATGGAGTTGAGCTTGGGATCCACCAGTGGAGCTGATCCTTGGGGCTCACCAGTGGAGTTGATTCTTGTTCCACCAGGAAGTTGATTCTTGGGGTCATAGTGGAGTTGACTCTTGGGGTCCACCAGTGGAGTTGACTCTTGGGGCCCAACAGCGGAGTTGTTTCTTGTGGCCCACCACTCGAGTTGATTCTTGGAGCCCACCACTGGAGTTGAGTCTTGGGGCCCACCAGTGAAGATGATTCTTAGGGCCCACCAGTGAAGTTGATTCTTGTTTCCCACCACTGGAGTTGACTCTTGGGGCCCAACAGTGCAGTTAATGCTTGGGGTCCAGCAGTGGAGCTGATCCTTGTGGCCCACCAGTGGAGATGATTGGTGGTACTTATAGTCTTCCATAGCAGCTAAGGGCTTAACAAACCCCACGTAACATTAATATAAGTATCTACAGCGTAATTATCAACCCTCCTGATTCTTTAGGAAGACTCACAAATAAGAACATAAAAGGGACATTTCTGGTTGGATCAAGGGCACTCTGGAGCAGGACATTCCTAGGGGTCAGGGATTAAATCTCCTAAAATCAGGATAGAAAAGATTGGCAAGTATGATCTATAGGTGTCTTTTAGCTTTACAGTGGAAGAATAGAATTAATTTACAAATTATGGGTAAAACTCACCAAGTTGGACAAAAAATAAGAGAAAAAGTTGCATCCTTAAGTATTCTCTAAAGAGACGGCAGCCGATGCCTTCACCACCCAAGAGGTTTTATATGTACATCATAATACCGGTGGTGACATTATTTAGGTACTATATGACTCTGATATTTATTTTTTGCTCTATATGGCAGTTTTATACTGGATGTGGTATTATTTAGACTCATTATAACTCTGTTGGGTGGGGGTTGCATTATGTTTAACCCAGGGGCTTCTGGAGACCTCAGTATGTGACCCCAATATTTTGCTTACATTGTGCACACTCACTCCCTGTCGTCACCCTTGTGTTCTCTCCTAAAAGGAAAGGTACCCAAAATTTAGAATAATAAGCATATACCCTCGGTGAAAAGTGCACATATTTTGTTAGGAACCTACCAACTAGTGTAGAGCTTCGATTCGGCTCAAGGTCACATTTGATCCTAATCTAAACGATTGTTTAATTTGTATAGGCACAAATAAAATTTTGGCAAGAATTGCCAAAATATTGACCCTGACCCTAAATTGTGTTTTTAGGGTCTTTCAGAGTCGCTACGGGTCCTGCATTGGTTTAGGCCACACATTGCTTCTGATTCTATGCCCACTGTTACTTCCTGTTCTCAGTACGTTACCACTATGTTTTGGGAGCCCGAAGTAAAGTCGGATGTGATGCATAACGCCTGATGTCACTTACGCTTTTCATAAATAGGGGTTACCTAGAGAAACGGGAAGTAAGGTCGGAGGGTAGAACTGGAAGTGATGCCATGGCGGGAGCATCATGAGGGCTGGAGTGACACCAAAAGTTAACCCCTAAAACACCCTGAAAGTCTTATCCCTAACTTACAGATAGAGTTAGACTAGGTCCACAGAGCAAAGTGAAAAAGCCGTCCAAAATCCGATGGCATTTTCACTTTACTGGACTGCGTCACATTGCAGTTTTTTGTGCAAAAACCGTCAACTGGATTTTGGATTCCTGGCGTCCCAGTACATTAGGGCTGCAGGAATCCAACGTCGTTCCCGCGGAATTTGCAAAATGTTCTATTTTCCTCGTGGACGTTTTTCGTTTTTGGTTTACCTTTCTATTGTGGGCTACACAGCGCTGGGTACGATCAGTTTTTCAGCGGTTTCAAAATACTGAATTTGGTGAAAAACATCCAAAATACTCTGCTGTGTAAACCTCAATAGAAAATCCTGTGCTGTGTAGACCTAACCTTATGGTGATGGTTAACAGTAGAGATAGAGGTGTAATAAAATGTCCTGAATCCAGATTGTATCGGTTGAATCACTGTAGATACAAACAGGTCCCTATTCAAGCAACACTACAATTAGGGCTTGTCCCCAAGGCACAGGTTTTCCATCGAGTTTACAGACAGTTTTCGGATTTGAAAGCTGTCTGTAAACCGACTGTCAACCTTTTACATTGATTTTAATAGAAAATCCGAGCAGGAGTTCCCGCTGCACGGATTTTCCGCTGGACGGTTTTTTACACCTCTAGCGGGCCGAAAAACATAGAACATATTCATTCTTCCACCCGATTTTTGGGCAAAACATGAACATGTGGGTGCGAAGGGGGACGGCTTTAATCCGCAAACCATGGACAAAAGCCGCCCCCCTGCATGCCAAAAATACCGGCCGCTATTTCCTGACCTGTATTTGGTATTTACCGTGTAAACGCACCCTTAATCAACTGATGTGCTAGGAATTATAAAACCAAGAGGATGCTTATTTTTTTCTTATCACATTAATACTAAGGCCATGTTCACACGGCTTAAAATAGGACGTATTTCAGTCCTTAATTCGCGGCGTACTCATAGAGAACTATGGATTACGTCTTCTCTCCCCGCTCAGGGAATACGCCGCGGGGGGAGATAAGTGACATGTCATTTACTAGCGGCATATACGCAGCGCTAGTTATGATAGTCTATTGGCTGGCGAGGTGCCGGCCCCCCGCTCCCGCCCCCGTCCACACGGTGTAATTGCGGGTCATAATTACACTTCGCAATTAAGCCATGTGAACATAGCCTTAGGGCGACATGTCTCAACTCGCCAACGCCAGTTTTTTGGTCTATATTGCGCCAAAACCACTTTTGATGCCATATTCTTGTTGTAAATGAGCTGCCGTACACCAAAACTAGGCCGGGCACGACACTTTGTAATGCGCCTAAATATGGTGCACTGTGCGCCCCCGTCGCACAATGCGTCTATTGAGGTGCATTACATATGTTATGCGCCTCCGTTGGGCAATGCGCTTCGATAGGCGCTTTACATATACTACCAATGATATACTATGTGCAGCGAGTTGCGCAATGCGCCTTATTTGATGCAATGCGCCTTTTTCGCCGCATTGTGCCTTTTTAGGCGCATTAAGGTATACCTGACACCAGTTTTTAGAAAGTATCGGACTTTCAGGCGCACTTTACACTGATTTAATGCGCCTAAAACTTGCATGTCAATTCTCCCCCCATAGTTCTCTATGAGAGCGCGAATACGCGCCGCGAACAATGCATGTCTATGGGGCTGACCCTGGGGCCCCCCCCCCCCCCCCCCCCCCCCCCCCCGGAAATTTTTGGAAGTAACTCCCAAAACACACGCCGTATTGTGGTGCGTACTATACAATTACACCGTGTGAACATACCCGAACAGGTGTATCAGAGCTGATTTGGTGCGAAAACTGAGGCAGCCTGGTTGCCCTTTGATTTAACCAAAGACTGTAAGGTTTAAGACTGGTACTAACATACATGTCAAATGGCAAACTCCGCACCGCTACGTCAGTGAGTGTTGAGTAATGTGAGGCAGTAATCAGTGTCTGCGTATACTACTCCACATCGCAATATTTTTCATAGACCTGAGAGTAATGATATGAAGTTTGCTTGTCTCCATATTTAAGTATAGCTCTATGTTCACCTCCACCACAGCCTCATCTTGTTTATTACGCAGACATCGTCCCCGCGCCCGACCCCCTCAGACCCTGTTGTATCTTTCAGAGCCCCGGAGGCCTGACACAAATCCTCAGGGAGCCACTGCCAGGGACAGGGTGGGGGGGATACCACAGGAAAATAGCTGTTTCCATGGCAACCGTTGGCGTAAAATAAGCTAAAGGGAACCAGCGGAACAGTGGAACAGGCCTGGAATACAGACGGAGCTTTAACCACTTCATTGCCACAGCGGCAGGGCCGATCTACTCCCTGAATAATGTTACACAAAGAAATAAAAGTATCCAGAGGGAATATCATCCTCACCTAATGATTCTTAATGGGATTCTATGAATTCTAATTGTAGGCATAGTTTCACAACTTTCTGCTATACTATAAGAGTCAAATCACTTCAATATCTCTGATTGTAGACAGTGAATAAAAACATTTACGGCTTAAAGGGGTGGTCTCACTACAAGGATTGCTGCTTTTTATATTAAAGATTTTGCAAAAACAAGTGACTTTGCAATATGTGTCCATTTAAAAGTGTCCACCTATTCCTAGATATCCCCCTTGTATTTGGGCCTGCATCAGCTCCTCAGGGGGGCTATTTGCTACAGACTGTTGATTCTCATCATAGGCTGCCAGCACCCGGTTTGCTATAGCTACAGACCGGTTTAATCTCTCCTGATAGGCTGCCAGCACTGGTTGCTATAGCTACAGACCTGGCTTCTACTGCAGCCTAGTAGAGGCCAGTAAACACGCCCCTGAATTAAAAATGAAACCAAGAAAACAGGACTGAGGTAAGATGAATCAACCCCTTTAAAGGAGTATTCCCACCACATTGATTAGCTTTAAACATGTGGGCAAAGGTAAATAAAGGCTATTACCAAATACATTGCTGTTCTGATTTTGCTTCCTTTCAGAGTTAAAGCGGTTCATATCTCCTGCTTGTGTACATGAGCTTCCCTAGGTTACCGACCAATTATCTCTGCTCTAGCAGCAATGGCCGGTATGCAGACATTTCTCCCTGTTGTGTCTTACTAGCAGAACAGGTGCTTGTTTATGTTTTTTACTGACAAACATTAACCCTTTTAGAGTTCTGTAGCCTTGTTCCCTGCTGTTTAAACCCAATCCATTACCAATGTCCCTCTAAAAGGCTCAGCTAGGGAACCGCCCACAGTCTGAACAGGAAGAGGGAGCCTGAAGCTGTGGAACCAGCCACAGCCTGAACAGGAAGAGGGAACCTGAAGCTGTGGAACCACCCACAGTCTGAACAGGAAGAGGGAGCCTGAAGCTGTGGAACCACCCACAGCCTGAACAGGAAAAGGGAGCCTGAAGCTGTAGAACCGCCCACAGTCTGAACAGGAAGAGGGAGCCTGAAGCTGTGGAACCACCCACAGCCTGAACAGGAAGTGGGAGCCTGAAGCTGTGGAACCATCCTCAGTCTGAACAGGATGAGATATCTTGAAGCTGGAGAACCGCCCACAGCCTGAACAGGAAGAGGGAGCCTGAAGCTGTGGAACCACCCACAGTCTGAACAGGAAGAAGGAGCCTGAAGCTGTGGAACCACCCACAGTCTGAACAGGAAGAGGGAGCCTGAAGCTGTAGAACTGCCCACAGCCGGAACAGGAAGTGACAGCCTGAACCTGTAGAACCACCCACAGCCACAGGAAGTGGGAGCCTAAAGAACACTATAAAAAGGGCAATACACTACGTGGAAATCCCTAAAGAAGCATTTATGCTATCTATCATACATGAAAAAACTTTGAGACTCTCGGTTCACATATTTTGATCAAAAGATGTTTAAGCTGCCCACGACTTTCATTGTGATCTCAAAATCGGGCAGTCCTATCCTATCTTTACCTCTCAATCGAGCCAATCAGGCCTCTCGCTGGGTCAACCGACCTCCATCCTACAGAGAGAAAAAATAAAAAACACCCAACCTGCAAGCTGCCCTTCTTATGACAGCCTGTGAGAGTGGGCGGGGACAGAAACCCAAAATGGAAGCACCCCTTCCTTCCCATATAGGTTAAAATCAATGTACACCAAGTATAACGTATGTTTCTGCACACAAAAACATTTCTGAAAAAAACGTATGCAAACCTGGTGCCACTGGCAGGGGTGCGGCACACATGTAATTATACATGTACACACAGACCGCCAGCGGCACATTTCTGCAAAAAGGGCAATACACTACGTGGAAATCCCTAAAGAAGCATTTATGCTATCTATCATACATGAAAAAACTTTGAGACTCTCGGTTTTTGTGTGCAGAAACATACGTTATACTTGGTGTACATTGATTTTAACCTATATGGGAAGGAAGGGGTGCTTCCATTTTGTGTTTCTGTCCCCGCCCACTCTCACAGGCTGTCATAAGAAGGGCAGCTTGCAGGTTGGGTGTTTTTTTATTTTTTCTCTCTGAATGATGGATTCGGTTGACCCAGCGAGAGGCCTGATTGGCTCGATTGAGAGGTAAAGATAGGATAGGACTGCCCGATTTTGAGATCACGTTGAAAGTCGTGGGCAGCTTAAACATCTTTTGATCAAAATATGTGAACCGAGAGTCTCAAAGTTTTTTTCATGTATAAAGAACACTATAGGCACAAAAAAACACCAACGAATATAATATAAGGGGGCAGATTCCAAGTCAGGCAGCCAGGAGCGGATTGAAATGGGGCGGCAAAAATATGGTAAAATTTACATTTACAGTTTGAAATTTATTTGGAAAGGTAAAGAAATTAAACACGGATTCTGCAGCAGATTTTTTTCATGTGTGAACATACCCTTGCACTTGGGGCTCTGCACTGGGGCAAGAACCCCAAGGGTCTCTCTTCCTTTTGGAGAAAATTCTGGCTCGGATACTGTCAGGAAGACTCATACCCACTCGAGGGCCAACGGCCTGACTTGGGGTACGCAAGGTCAGCCGGATACGGTTTCGTAGTTAACCCCTGTCCACACGGGCAAAGGAAGACCCAAGGAGTGCGATACCACACTCACCCACAACCCTGAACGGCTGGGAGAGATCTGTTTACCCGCACTGGTGAAACAGAACTCTGCCAGCCCAGTAGACTGCCACCAGTTTCTCATTAGTTACAAGTGCATCTCAGAAAATGTGACTATCACTGAAAAGATATAATTGATATCAATAATTTAAGTCAAATAGAGAAACCCATATATTGTATAGACTTATTACAGTGTGAATTAAGAGGTTTAATAGAATACGTTTGTGAGCCCTATAACAAATAACAACATAGTCCTGGAGAACCCCTTTAATTTTCAATGATATTCTAATTTTTTGAGATGCGCTAGTATAAGCCTGGTCCGTTACAGACTCATAACCAGGCCGGGAGCCTGCCCTGGATAGCGATATATTCGAGACCGAGAAGACGGACACGCAAGGTCGGCTCGATTGGGACAACAGAACAGCTCAGGATCAAAATTTATATATTTAATCACCTTGTGAGCACACTATACAAACAATATTCACATAGGGATACAGCTATACATATACTGGTCAGAGGTGCAAATATGAATAGGATATGGGTGCAGACAAAAGAAACAGCAATGTGTGTCTGGTTACCTTAGGTTGGCCTGGTATAGGTACACTTGTGGGAGGGCGGGGGGGGGGGGGATGTGCCCTGCTGGTCCTAGGTGAAAGGGCCTGGCATGCTGGTGCATGTACCCCCCGTCCAATAGAGATAACACTGGGCTCAGGTGGGACTCTCTTATAATCATATTGGGACATCCCACATCACACCTCTGTCACACCTTGTCACACCCCTGGCATGGTCTAGACTCCAAACCCACCAGGACCATGCTGGTTCCAGCTTCTAACACTGGAACGGGCAATATATTGTCAGGGGAATGGGGCAGAGCCACGCCAGTGGTACCATCAGAACTAGATGGGCCCAAGCTATGCTGGGATACTAAGCTCTGGGTCGCTGCTGTGTTCCTGGTACCAGTTTCCAGTTTCTCCCTGCCCGTTGGTCGTACAAGCGAGGGAGTGACAGCTATGCATGTGGAATGCTCTCATATTTAAAAATATGAAACTGGGGTGAGCTTGTGATGAACGGTTATTACATAATTCTTTATGGAACTTCAGCACTGTGCATCTGCCAAATCTCCTTTGATGTCTTTGAGTCTTGGAGCACATACCTACCCTAGCCCTGGCCAAGGTGCTACCGAAATCCAAATTAAGGGGGAACCTTTGAGGCTCAACTACTTGCTGCTTTTGTTTCATTGAGGGCTTCCTCAATGACATGTGTTGAGCAGTGGGGGAGCTTAAGTGAAGTTCAGAATCTTGCACTATGACCAAGAGGGAATTTGGGTGAAGTTAAGCATACTGGGGGGAGGTGACTTTTGTCATTATCCCCACAGTATCATCCCTAGAAATATTTAAATGCTTTTCAAAAGGTCAATTTGTGGGGAAACTGCCTCCGATTGGTGGCACTAGATCCGTTGTCTTCTTTTTAAGGGAGAACAAATTTGCATATCTTTTCCCAGGGCGCATTGCCTGTAAGGGTATGTTCACACGGACTTTTCCTATTGGAAAAATCCGACAAAGGTAAAAATGGAAACAAAAGGATCTGTTCCACAATGGAGACCAACGGTGCCTGAAGGGACCCAACTGATTACAATGGGTCCATTGGGTTTCTGCTGTGGTGTCCATTGTTTCGATGGCAAAAATAGCACAACTTGATGCACTATTTTTTCTGTCATTCCCCACGGAACATGCAATAAAGGTTCTGAACGGGACCTCTGATGCATAGGTGAACCAAGCCTAAAGCTGGCTGTCGAAACCCTGAATAAATCACCAACGGAAAAGGAAGCCAATCATAAAATTGCCCCAAAGGGGAAATGTTTTTTAGAACAGCCATTCAAAAGAATGAATGGAGGACCATGTAATACATGGATGAAATTGGTCTACAAGAACAGGTGTGTCAAAAATGTTTTCACCGAGGACCACGTCATCATTATGACTGCCCTCAAATGGTCGTTGGAGCATGACTGGGGTGCCTGGGTAGAATTGTCAAAGCTGTGGCCACTAACTGTGAGTTGCTGTACTGAGCAGTGTGGGGGTACATGCAGGAGTTCCAAAATCCAAGATTGCGTCTCTCCCCTGTGCTGGTGCCACCTCCTCCTTTGTCAAGCACTGGCTGCTTCCTCTAGGGATAGTGGATACTGTTATAGCAGGAAGGGCAGTAGCGCTACTAAATTTTAAAAGTTACAAAAGATACTTGGGCAATTGCCACAATTATAAGTGTCTTATTTATTAAAAGGTTAAAGACTACGCGTTTCACGGGTCAACATACCCGCTTCATCAGGTCACAAAGTTCACAGTAACACCGATGGGTTTTAAAAAGAACTGCGGTGCGAAAACGAGGCTAGATGGTGTAAAACATTTTACACTGCGGTTCTTTTTAAAACCCATCGGTGTTAGGCAATGTTCACATGGGGGAAATTGGGACGTATTTCGGCCCGTATTTCGCGCCGTACTGCACTCAATACGGGGCGAGATACGTCCCAGTCATTACGGTAATCCACAGTTCTCATAGAGAACTATGGATTATGTCTCCTCTCCCCGCTCGCACAATACGCCGCGGGGGGAGAGAAGGGACATGACAAGTACGAGCGGCGAATACGCGGCGCTAGTAATGAATGTCTATTGGGCCGATCAGCGCGAGCTCCCGAAGACATGGCGTAATTATGCCCCGCAATTATGCCGTGTGAACATAGCCTTACTGTGAACTTTGTGACTTGATGAAGCGGGTATGTTGACCCGTGAAACGCGTAGTCTTTAACCTTTTAATAAATAAGACACTAATAATAGTGGCAATTGCCCAAGTGTCTTTTGTAACTTTTAAAATTTAGTAGTGCTACTGCCCTTCCTGCTATACCAGTATATGCTATCCGGGGATCCGAAGGGGAGTGGGGGGTTGGCCTGTGCCCGTGGAGGTGATATGGCAGGCTTGGAGTATTACTCCACCGAGTTTAAAAGGGGAAAAGGTCTCAAAAAATTATTTATTTTTTTTAACACTTTTTTTAAGTTAAAAAAAATTTTTAAAATTTTTTTGGTTTTTTTTTTTTTTAATTTTCCATACCCTTTTTAAATATTTTTTTTTTATTCTAAGCCCCTGCATTTTCTCATTTTGGGCCACAAGCCTAATAATAGTTGCAATTTTGTTTTTTTTAGGAGTTTTTTCGCAGGTTTTTTATCAGAAACAGCGGAGACCCCATTTTTAAGAAACACAAATCCCCCATCACAAGGGGGAGATGTAAGCCCCCCTCTCCTTCCCTTCACAGTGAAAACTTCCTTAGCGTCTATGGGACAAAAACTGTCTTAAAAACCCCCTATGCATGAATTTTGTAAAAGATCTCTTGATGCTGTTAAAGCAGTGCAAGCAAAAAATGCTTCCCACAATTATATAACGGTTTTTCGATAGAGAAAATTAAAAAGGGAAATAAAAAACGCCTGGAGGAAAAGAATAGGAAAAGGGGTTATTTAAAAAAAAAAAAAAAAAAAAAAATTTTGGCGACAATTCCCTTTAAAAGGTTTCTGTGGTTTCCATAAAGACAACCCCCCCAGGTGAGGGAAAACCCCGTCTCCTTACTAATATTTTAAGTGAATCAACAGGGAAGGTTTGCCCTTTTTGTTTTTTTTTGTGGGGGCCTCCCCCCTGTGTATGTTTTTTTAAAGTAAGAAGGGCTTTTTTTTGGTTTTTTTGGGGGATAGTGGGGGGTTGTTTTTTGCATTGGAACCCCTTTGTCCTTCCCCTTTTTTTTTTTTTACTCAACCCCCATAATAAAAATAATGTGGTGAGCCAGATTTGGCCCATGGGTGTTGAGTTAGACACGTGCACTGGAGTGACAGATGGCCTTTGTGAGGGACTTTTGCAGGACCTCCCTGTTAGTGCCCCATTTAACCCTTTTTAAAATTTTGTCCTCTTAAGACAACTACTGTTAAAAGTTTTGACGAATTGGAAAAACCGGGCTTTAGTTTCAGATTGTCCTTTCGCCTGAAAAAGGTAAGGGTTTTAAAAAAACGTCAAGAAAACCAAGAGAGTGCCAAGGTGGAGCGAGTCTTTTGGTGGAAAAATGAAACTGCCCCAAAGGAGTGATTGGGCTTTGGGAAGAGCAAGGGACAAAAAAAAAAAACGGCTATTTTAGCAGAAAAAATCCATAACTGCACAATATTTGGCTTCTCCCCCCCCCCCCCACCCATTCCATTCACTGCTTTGGGATGCATCACCCAACACGAATATAAAATGTGCTATATCTCTTGCATCCCGCAATATAATCCTATGGGACACATTTTGAAAACCTATTATTTTAGATTAATAGTGGCGTCGCGTTTTTATTTGCAAAAAAACTTCTCATTCTCGATTCTTTTTCTCCATTTTTTTTCTTTTGCCACAAATTGCCTTCTACCGTTTTGGGGTTTTTAAAGTAAAATGAAGTCGCCTTCCCACATGCCTGTAAATGGTGACAGATTGTGTCTCTCACTACTTCTGACAATGTCTGCTCCGTGCCGGTAGTGGGACGTCTGGGTTTCCCGGGGTAGGGGAGGCTGTCGAAAGCCCCGCATGTTCTTTCGGCGCTAATATTCTGTCACTTTTGCAGAGCCCCCCAATACCAAAACCTTCGTTGTTTCTTTGTAGTGGTTCGGCAATTCCAGGGGCCCGGTACCCTCTGCGAAGAAACTTGGGTGGTCGGTTTGGGTGGCTGAATTTGACCCTAAAAGACTTTACCATCCAACCAAAATATTTCACCTCGTTCTTAGAATTTTTTTCTTTTAGCAGGGAGGGTCTTTCCGTTATATTAAGTCATTAAGGGGTTTTCGCACCACATTACCACATTGATTAGCTTTAAACATGTTGGCAAAAGTAAATAAATTTTAAAACCAAATACATTGTGTTCTGATTTTGCTTCCTTTAGGCTAAACAGTTTTTTCCCCGTTGTTTTCAAAGCTTCCCCATTTCCGACCACTCTTTGCTCGCGTGGTGGGATGGTGAGTTCCCTTTTGTGCTTTTCCACACAGGAGTTGTTTTTCTTTTTTAGAAAGCTTTCCTTGGTCTGTAGCCCCGATGTTAAATCCCTTTTTTTCACCATGGCCCTTTTGGGTTTTTTTACACGGCAAAATTTCCTAGCTCCGGCGAAATTTTCCTTAATAGAGCAAAATGCGGCTGAAATTACGGTATCCATAGTTTTCATAGAGAACTGTGGATTATCCTCCTCTCCCCCTGGTCAATACAGTAATGCAGTCTATGAGGCCGGCGGGCTGCCACCCCCCCCCCCGCGTGGGGGGATTTACGTGTGATCAGCGCGCCCTCCCAAACCCCCGGCGTATTGGGGGCGTCCCTGCACCCCCCGAAAATTACGCCGTGTGAAAAAGCCTAACGGCTAGTTCAAGGGTCACCCTGAAAATGCCCCGTCGTTTGCTTTTAAAACCCCCCCAACACCCCTGAACGGGAAAGGGGGGGCCCTGAAGTTTGGCTTTAAAGAGCACCCTCTGTGGGAGGGGGAAAAAACCCTTTTTAACCCCCTTTAACCCGGGGAGGCTACTGGGGGGTATAAAAGTAAGAGTCAAAACCCAGGCTATTTACCCCAAAGTTAGAAGGCACCAGTATTTAGGACATGGTGTGTTTGGGGGCCTGGAAACAGATTTTGTTCCCGGTTTTATGAGTTTTTAAGTTACTTTCCGTCTATATTGATGTTTTTGTAGGCGTCTCGGATGGGGTTTGCCCTGGGGCCCCAAAAGGAGGAGATTATTTAGGGCCCACCATTTGGGATTTGTTTCGGGTTTAGCAAGGTGAAGTGTATTTTAGGGGCCCACCCTTTAGAGGGGACTGAAAAATGCCCATACATGCCTAATGTGCTTGCCTTTTGGGCTTTTCTGATTTTCTGGGGATGTTTATGCATTTAAAAAAAACCATCCCATTTTCCCCCCTTGTGGGGGCCCACTGGGGGTTTCCCCCATTCCCCTGTGGGCCAGTCCAAGCCTCTATGTAGAGTATCTACAACCCAATCCAAAAAATCATTGCATTCCACTTATTGGCTGAAATTGACTTTTTTATAGCCATACTGCTGCTCATAAAAAAAAATAATTAAAAAACAGATACTCACCTGTCCCCTGCTCCAACCTCACTCCCCCGGGCCCTTCTGTTCCCAATTTCCTTCTTGGGAAACCCGGGGGGACACCGCTAAAGGGCCTGCAATGGCCCCTTTGGCCATTCCCTGATTAAACCAATCGTACAGCTCACTTTAACAAGACTACAGTAGGCATCTTGTTGCAACTTGAAGAGAACCCAAAATAGAACAGCAAGGGTATTTGGGTTTAAAAATTCTTTATTTCCCTCTGCATACATGTTTTAGGGGGGGATGCCCCGGGGGCCCCGCAGCCCCCCCCCGGGCCGCATTTGAACTGTTAAGTTCCCTC
>JAODAL010011819.1:0-75000 GCA_025379985.1 Phyllomedusa bahiana | reverse complement strand
TATGTGTATATATGTGTGTGTTTATATGTGTGTGTGTATTTATATATATGTGTGTATATATATATATATATATATCATGAGTCACGCCCCATGATAACCAAATGCCAGCATGCCACAGCTGCACATGAGATGCAGAACGTTAGGTGAAATCTTCTAAAAAAAGGGCACAGACAGTAAAACAAATGTAAAAACCCTTCCCTGCACTATCCAAAACTAGAAAAAAAATTTTTTGATGGAGTTACATTTAATTAATCTACCTGTTCCAACTTTACATACAAATTCAACTTAAGAAACAAACTACAGTCCCTATCTCCAGGGGCGAAATTTAGAGAAGCCGGGGCCCCCAAAAGCAAATTTTTTGGATGCCCCCCCCCCCCCTTCCTGACCACGACCATTTTACCAGGACTTGCTGTTATATAATGTAGATAAGTCATGGGGCAAATACCTACCATACATATCACCATCATACTCCCTACCAATCAAACCCACTTACTAAGACCAGTATTACCAAAACACTATTTACATAAGGACCTGATTATACCGCCAGAACATGACCACAAATTACCATCACTAGGGGATGAATAATACCCCTACATATTATGATCAGTACACAAAGACCAATACTGTCAATAATAATAATATAAAATAATATATTGACCATTAGTGGTATATACCGGGTGTACACAGGCTCTGCAGACAGTTTTATTACCCCATACAGGGAAACCTTAGTGGTAGACACCAGTGTACACAGGCTCTGCAGATGTATTTACCTCCATACAGTGACCATTTAATGGTAGACCCAGTGTACACAGGCTCTGCGAACTGTATATACCTCAATACAGTGCCTATAATTGGTAGACACCAGTGTACACAGGCTCTGAGACTGTATTTACCTCCATACGGTGACCATATAGTGGTAGACAGCAGTGTAAAACAGGCTCTGCAGACTGTATATAACCACCTTTACAGTGACCATTTAGTGGTAGACACTAGTGTACCAGGCTCTGCAACTGTATATTAGCCCCATACAGTAACCATATAATGGTAGACCCAGTGTACACGGGCCTGCAGACTGTTTTATTCCCTCTACGGTGACCTTTTAGTGGTAGACTGCAGTGTACACAGGCTCTGCAGACTGTATAAACCACCATACAGTGACCATATAGTGTTAGACACTAGTTTTCACAGGCTTGCGCTTGTATTTAGCCCATTCAGTGGACCATATAATGGTAGACACCAATTACCAGGCTTGCAGCCTGTAATTACCACCAGACGTGAACTTTAGGGGACAGCAGTGTTAACGCCTGTGCAGAGTATAAGTGTCACAGTGCAGTTACTCTTGGATCACAGGTGAGTTTTTGACGTCTTGATTTCTCTTTTTTTTCTGCCCCGGCCCAGTCCCCCTCTTGATGACATCTCCCGCCCACTTGTCCTGAGATTTGACCAATATCTTAGAATCCTGACTTTTCCGCCCTCCCCCCCGGTATTGGGGTCCTTTTTAGGCAGCAGGGTTGATAGGATTAGGGGGCCCCCAAATGGGCAAGGTTTAGGTGCCAATAGAGTGCCCTATAGGCAGGCGGGTTTAGGTAGCTTTTGGGGAGCATACAGGAGACAGGGGGGTTTTTTGGGCTATTAGGGGCCATATAGGTAGGGTTTAGGTAGCTAAAGGGGCCCCATTTAGGTAGACAGGCCCGGCTTTAGGGGGTATAAAGGCAGGCTTGTGGGGGTGTAGAGGCAGGCATATGGGGGCTGTATAGGCAGGCATATGGGGGCTGTATAGGCAGGCATATGGGGGTATATAGGCAGGCATATAGGGGGGTTATAGGCAGGCATATGGGGGGGTATAGGCAGGCATATGGAGGGGTATAGGCAAGGGATATGGGAGGTTTAGGCAGGCATATGAGGGGGTATAGGCAGGCATATGGGGGTATAGGCAGGCATATGGGGGGGTATAGGTAGGCATTTTGGGGGGGTATAGGAAGGGTTTTGGGGGGTATAGGCAGGCAGGCATATGGGGAGGTATAGGCAGGCATATGGGGGGGGTATAGGCAGGCATATGGGAGGGGTATAGGCAGGCATATGGGGGCTGTATAGGCAGGCATATGGGGGGGTATAGGCAGGCATTTGGGTGTATTGGCAGTCTTTTGGGGGTATAGGCAGGCATATGGGGGGTATAGGCAGGCCAAAGGGGGGAATAGGCAGGCAGGATTTTGGGGGATAGGCGGCATATGGGGGGGGATAGGCAGGCATAAGGGGGGGTATAGGCAGGCAATAGGGGGGGTATAGGCAGGCATATGGGGGGTATAGGCAGGCATATGGGTGTATAGGCAGGCATATGGGGGGTATAGGAAGGCATTATGTGGGTATAGGCAGGCATATGGGGGGGTATAGGCAGGCATATGGGGGGGTTATAGGCAGGCATATAGGGGGGGTATAGGCAGGCATATGGGGGGGTTATAGGCAGGCATATAGGGGGGGTATAGGCAGGCATATGGGGGGTTATAGGCAGGCATATGGGGGGTATAGGCAGGCATTGGGGGGGTATAGGCAGGGATATGGGGGGGTTTAGGCAGTCATATGGGGGTATATAGGCAGGCATATGGGTGGGGTATGGAGGCATAGGGTGGGGTATAGGCAGGCATATGGGGGGTTATGGCAGGCATTGGGGGGGTATAGGCAGGCATATGGAGGGGTAGGCGGGTAGGCAGGCATAGGGGGGGTATAGGCAGGCATATGGGGGGGGAAGGCGAGGCATATGGGGGTGTTAGGCAGGGCATATGGGGGTGTATAGGCAGGCCCTATGGGGGGTATAGGCCAGGCATATGGGGGGTATAGGCAGGCATTATGGGGGGGTTTAAGGGGAGGCATATGGGGGGGTATAGGCAGGGGATATGGGGGGGGTTATAGGCAGGCATATAGGGGGGTATAGGCAGGATATGGGGGGTTATAGGCAGGCATTTGGGGGGTATAGGCAGGCATATGGGTGGGGGGTATAGGCGGGAAGATGGGGGGTATAGGCAGGCATTGGGGGGTATAGGGGAGGCATATGGGGGGGGTAGGCAGGCATTTTGGGGGGTTTTTAGGCAGGCCATAGGGGGGGGAAGGCAGGCATATGAGGGTTTTATAGGCAGGCATATGGGGGGTATAGGCAGGTTTTGGGGGGTATAGGGGAGGTATGGGGGGTATAGGCAGGCTTATTTGGGGGGTATAGGCATGCATTTTGGGGGGTAAAAGGCAGGCATATGGGGGGTATAGGCAGGCATATGGGGGTATAGGCAGGCATATGGGGGTATAGGCAGGCATATGGGGGGGGTATAGGAAGGCATTTTTGGGGGGGGTTATAGGAGGCATATGGGGGGGGTTTTAGGCAGGCATTTGAGGGGGTATTGGCAGGCATATTGGGGGGTATAGGTAGGCTTATGGGGGCTATTAGGTAGGCATATGTGGGGTATAGGCGGGGATATGGGGGGTATGGCAGGCATTTGGGGGGTTAGGCAGGCATATGGGGGGGCATAGGCAGGCATATGGGGGGTATTTGGTAGGCATTTTGGGGGTATAGGCAGGGATATGGGGGGTTTTTAGGCAGGCATATGGGGGGGTTTTAGGCAGGCATATGGGGGGGTATAGGCAGGCATATGGGGGGTATAGGCAGGCATATGGGGGGGTTATAGGCAGGCATATGGGGGGGTATTTGGCAGGCATTTTGGGGGGTATAGGCAGGCATGTTTGGGGGGGTTAGGCAGGCATTGGGGGGTATATGGCAGGCATATGGGGGGTATAGGCAGGCATAGGGGGGTATAGGCAGGCATATGGGGTAGGTAAAATAAGGGAAATCACTTTACAAAACCTCGGTCCACGCTCCCCGATGCGCCCCTCGCTCCTGTCTGCTGCTCTCCCTGCGGCTCTGCGCTCAGCGGGGCGGGCGCGGTGATGTGACGTCACCGGCGTGCCCAAAGTGACCACAGAGCGCCGGCAGGGGGAAGTAACAGAGCGGAGCGATCGGCGCTCCGTGCTGCTACTACCGGCAGCGCTGCCTCTGAACGCTCGGGCCCCGGGGGGCCCGGGCGTTCAGAGAGAGTATGGCCGGGCCCCGCAGTCCCCCCCGCCGCAGTGAACTGTTAAGTTCACTGCCCGGCGGGCCCCGGAGAGGCATTACTGGGGGGAGCGGAACGGGTAGCAGCTGCCCCGGGGCCCCCTAAGCGCAGGGGCCCCGTAGCAACTGCCACCCCTGCTACCCCCGGTAGTTACGCCCTGCCTATTCGTTTGTAACCGGGGGACTGCTGTATTATAATATTTATATATATATATATATATATATATATATAAATATATATATTATTTATTTATATTGTTTAAAATGACTAAAGAAAATTTTGTACAATCTTAGAAAAAGAATTGGAAAAGTAAAGGGTCAATAGGGCAGATCTGCAAGAGCAAACACAGCCTTTGGGCAAAAGTGGTGCTACTGTTTCTTAGGAAAGACAACTGTGCAACTTAACCTAAAATATCAGCACCCCCCTCAAAAAAAAAAAAAAAGAGGCAATAGTTTAGGAGCCCCAAACCATGGACCATATCAGTACTACTTGACACAACATGTCATGTTTTTGATATGCTGTCTGGGCTGAATGTAGTTAATCTGATTTCCTTCATAGCAGCTTTTAGCCTCTGGTACGATCCCATAGTATATGGCGCAGGGTGTGCTACTTTCTTTCCCATAGTGGTAATTTGGGGTGAAGCTGTAGTAAACACTTTGCTGGCTTCTGTAATTAGATATCAGCAGGTGAAGTCTCTCGGATATTTTTACCGTCTCTAATATGAAAGAGTAAATGGGTGAAGAAACAGAGGCAAAGTATTATTTTTATGACCCCTACCAAAGTTTATGACACTTTATTGGAGTCTATTTGGACTATACAGTTGATTTATTCCTTTAAAGGGGTTGTCCACTTGCTAAGGCTGCTTTCACACAGCGCAGTTTTGGTGCAGTGTATTACCAGCAAGCTTTTTTTTACTTATCTAAACTATTTGGAAAGTGAGTAAGCAATTAGTGTGTTTGTATCCACAAGACTTTACACACAGTTACTGATTACTTACTTGAAACACCTTTCTGAACAATTTAGACAAATGAAAGAAGCTTGCTGGTAATAAAGGCAGTTTAATCAGAGCGCAGTTAAAACTGCACCAAAACTGCGCTGTGTGAAAGCAGCCCAAGGAAAACTAATGGACAGCTCCTGGAACCGCATTAAGGTGAGCCTATACCTACTGTGACTGTCCTATGGCTATAGTACCATGTCTTTCATACAGGGGCGTCGCTAGGCAGATTCATTCGGGGCACGAGCCCCGAATGAATCCGCCTGTGCCCCGAGTCTCGGCGGCTCCAGGCCGCTGCCATGGGCCTGGAGCGCTCCTTAGTGTGGGCGGCACCCGCCGATGTCTCTGACTGCGCGGCCGTTTCACAGCAGCCACGCAGTCAGAGTCGGGGAGGAGGCAGGACGGATCGTTAGCGTCCTGTCTCCTCCCCTGTATGTACGGTGCACACCGAGCGGCGTACATACATCGGAGCGGCGCAGGGGGCGTGCCGCACCGGTGTCGTCACCCGCCTGCGACGCTGGGATCCTCTAAAGCGGCAGATATGCCGGCCGAGGAGATCCCGGGCCCCGCGAGACGGCGTAAGCAGCGTGATGACATTACGCTGCTTATACCGCTCTCAAGCTGCAGGACCAGGACGCGCGGACCGGGCCTCATTAGGTAAGTAGGTTTTTTTTATTTTATTTTTATTAGGTAAGGGGGGTAAGACACTGGCTACAAGGGGGGCAGGGGCAAGACACTGGCTACAAGGGGGGCAGGGCAAGACACTGGCTACAAGGGGGGCAAGACACTGGCTACAAGAGGGGCAAGACACTGGCTACAAGGGGGCATAATTGCTACAAGGGGGCATAATGGCTACAGGGCAAGACACTGGCTACAAGGGGGCATAATGGCTACAGGGACAAGACACTGGCTACAAGGGGGCATAATGGCTACAGGGACAAGACACTAGCTACAGGGGACATAATGGCTACAGGGGGCAAGACACTGGCTACAGGGGGCATAATGGCTACAGGAGGCAAGACACTGGCTACAGGTGATATATAATGGCTACAGGAGGCAAGACACTGGCTACAGGGGGCATAATGGCTACAGGGGCAAGACACTGGCTACAGGAGGCAAGACACTGGCTACAGGGGGCATATATGGCTAAGAGGGCATGTCACTGGCTACAGGGGACATATATGGATAAGCGGGCATGTCACTGGCTACAGGGGGCATGTCACTGGCTACAGGGGCATGTCACTGGCTACAGGGGGGCAATATGTGGCTAAATGGGGCATTTCACTGGCTACAGGGGGGCATATCATGTGGCTATGGGGGCAGTGAACCTGAGTACAGGGGGCTAATACCTGACTACAAGGAGCATGTTACTGGCTACAGGGGGCTATTACTGCCTAAAGGGGGCAGTAACCTTAGCTACAGAGGGCAGTCACCTGGATAGAGGGGCTAATAACCTGGCTAGAGGGGGCTACAACCTGGCTACAGTGGGCTACTACCAGGCTATAGGGGCCAAATATTTACCTACAAGGGGGTAATTATTACCATTTGGGGCACTATAGATGGGGATTTTGTATAGAGATAGGAAATTGTAGAGAAATGCTGATAAAATGAGGAGTCTAAGATGTTTGTTTGTTACATTTTTCAGTGAAGAGTTGTGGACGCTAGAAGACGTCATGGCGTCTGGGCCAGATGGAGAAGAAGAAGAGAAAGAGAACAACTCTTCAGAGACATCTCCTGTAAGTCACTAATTGTAACTGCAGTGTAATCACTTATATTTCTCCTGAGCCTACATACAAAGGTTTTTCTCTGTAAATATACATCCGCAGTTCACAATGAGGCGCAAAGAATTCCGTGTGCACCCAGCACTACTCAGAAAAACTGAAGGGACCGAGCCCCGGATGTTTTGGGACCCTAGCAACGCCCCTGCTTTCATATCTTCTGGGGGGTGGTTTTATACTTCTGAATGGGGCCATCACTCAGCTGCAGCAGTGATGTTCCTGCTTAGAAGAAGAATAAGGAGACCAGAAAGACATGGCGCTGGAACCAGGGACTGGAGGAAGGTAAGTACAGTTCATTTTTTAATTTAACGCTGCACCAGGAGCTGCCTTTTTGTCTTTTAGCCCTTTAAGTTCTGCCTTTAAGTGGCTGGAAGTCTTTCCAACCATTGGATAGCAGGGTCTCATCTTACTTTACGTAATGGGACTTGCCACACAAAGCTCTTGAGACTACTACCTAGGCGATGTTGATGGCAGGCAGGGTATCCATTGGGTTACCCTAGACATTACTGTTGGATGAAATAGTTTGCATCCTCATCCAACACTTTTGAGGTCTGTCTGAAGGCCTAGTACAGGAGGTAACTGTGGGCAATGGCGCGCCACCACCGCCTGCTCAATATTGTGTGTGTAGCATAGCCCTTATCTTAGCTTCAACTTCCTTCTGTCCCATGTGAACAGCAAGTCCCATATAGACAACTCCTTCAAGCTCTGCCTTTCAGTGGTTGGAGAACCTTCCAACCAGTAGAGAACAGGGTTTCGTCTTACTGTACATGGCGGGGCTTGCCACATGAGGCTCTTGGGACTATTACTCAGGCATTATTGATGAAAGGTAGGGTAGCCTTTGGGTTACCCTAGAAATTACTGTTGGATGAAGTAGTTTGCATCCTCATCCAACACTTTTGAGGTCTGCCTGATGGCCCAGTACAGGAGGCAACTGTGGGCAATGTCTAGCCCTTACCGTAGTTTGAACTTCCTTCAGTCCCATGTAGACAACCCCTTTAAGTTCTGCCTTTAAGTGGTTGGAAGACTTTTCAACCACTTGAGAACAGGGTCTCGTCTTAGTGTACATGGTGGGGATTGCCACATGAGGCTCTTCAGACTATTACTCAGGCATTATTGATGGCAGGTAGGGTATCCGTTGGGTTACCCAAGACATAACTGTTGGATGAAGTAGTTTGCATCCTCATCCAACACTTTTGAGGTCTGCCTGATGGCCTGGTACAGGAGGTAACTGTGGGCAATGGCACGCCAACACTGCCTTCTACATATTGTGTGTGTAGCATAGCCTTTATCTTAGTTTGAACTTCCTTATGTCCCATGTGAACAGCAAGTCCCATATAGACAACCCCTTTAAGTTCTACCTTTAAGTGGTTGGAAGACTTTCCAGTCACTAGAGAACAGGGTCTCATCGTACTGTACACTGCGGGACTTGCCAAATGAGGCTCTTGAGACTATTACTCAGGCATTATTGATGGCAGGTAGGGTACCCTTTCAGTTACCCTAGACATTACTGTTGGCTGAAGTAGTTTGCATCCTCATCCAACACTTTTGAGATCTGCCTGATGGCCTAGTAAAGGAGGTAACTGTGGGCAAGGGCACTCCAACACCGCCTGCTCAATATTGTGTTTGTAGCCCTTATCTTAGCTTCAACTTCTTTCTGTCCCATGTGAACAGCAAGTCCCATGTAGACAACTCATTTAAGCTCTGCCTTTAAGTGGTTGGAAAACTTTCCAACCACTGGAGAGCAAGGTCTCGTCTTACTGTACATGATGGGACTTGCCACCTTAAGCTCTTCAGACTACTACCTAGGCGATGTTGATGGCAGGTAGCCATGTTGAACTACCCAAGACATTACTGTTGGATGAAGTAGTTTGCATCCTCATCCAACACTTTTGAGGTCTGCCTGATGGCCTAATACAGGAAGTAACTGGCACGCCAACACCGTCTGCTCAATATTGTGTGTGTAACCCTTATCTTAGCTTCAACTTCCTTCTGTCCCATGTGAACAGCAAGTCCCATGTAGACAACTCCTTTAAACTCTGCCTTAAAGTGGTTGGAGAACCTTCCAACCTGTAGAGAACAGGGTCTTGTCTTATTCTACATGGTGGGGCTTGCCATATGAGGCTCTTGAGACTATTACTCAGGCATTATTGATGGAAGGTAGGGTAACCGTTGGGTTACCTTAGACATTACTGTTGGCTGAAGTAGTTTGCATCCTCATCCAACACTTTTGAGATCTGCCTGATGGCCTAGTACAGGAGGCAACCGTGGGCAATGGCACGCCAACACCGCCTGCTTCATATTGTGTGTGTAGCATAACTCCTTTAAGCTCTGCCTTTAAGTGGTTGGAGAACCTTCCAACCAGTAGAGAACAGGGTCTTGTCTTACTGTACATGATGGGACTTGCCACACGAGGCTCTTGAGACTGCTACTTAGGTGATGTTAATGGCAGGTAGGATATCCGTTGGGTTACCAAAGACATTACTGTTGGCTGAAGTAGTTTGCATCCTCATCCAACACTTTTGAGGTCTGCCCTATGGCCTAGTAAAGGAGGTAACTGTGGGCAATGGCACGCCACCACCACCTGCTCAATATTGTGTGTGTAGCATAGCCCTTATCTTAGCTTCAACTTCCTTCTGTCCCATGTGAACAGCAAGATAAGAGCGCACTGCTCTGCTGCCTGTGACTTCTGAGCTGCTGTGATTGTCAGATGAGCACCTTCCTTCAGATAAATGGAGAGTAAATGTTGGGTAAAAATAACGCTTTAGTCGGTGTTACATTTGCTTTCATCTGTTTTATGTCTGCTGACTATGTGACAGTCTCCTCCAGGCTGAAGATCTGGCTTTGCTACATGAATGTGCTGCTATATGTCATATCTCTCAAACTCCCGACATGACCTGAAAGGAAATATGAAGAAAATGCATCCAATATCATTGTGCCAAGTATTAGGCATAGGGATAACTTAGGCAGGATAAATGCACCAGTTTGACACAATACCTGACACCTGCTTTGCACTTGTGCACTCCTTTTTCTATGTAAAACATGAGATTGTAGATCAAAAGCAAATGGCAGCCAGGGTGGCCGCTATCGGGCTCATGCAGAGAATTTGTCTTTGGTTAGTCCTTTCCACCTTCACCGCAGATGATATAACCCTCTGATGGACTCCCTTTAGGTACAGGAAATCTGTTTTATGCAAACAAAGCAGGAGACTAATTCAATGTATATGATACATTTTTTGTGAACTCAGCAACCAGTTATAGCAACCAGTGTTGGCAGCCTATCAGGAGAGATCAATCAAGTCTGTAGCTATAGCAACCAGTGCTGGCAGCCTATCAGGAGAGATCAAACAGGTCTGTAGCTATAGCAACCAGTGCTGGCAGCCTATCAGGAGAGATCAAACAGGTCTGTAGCTATAGCAACCTGAGGAGCTGATGCAGCCCATACAAGAGGGGATATCTCAGAATAGGTAGGACACTGTTAATGGACACATATTGCAAAGTGACTTGTCTTTGCAAGATCTTTAACATAAAAAGCAGCAATCCTTGTAGTGAGACAACCCCTTTAAAGCACTACAGAAGACAATAAAAAAAAAATTAGAAATATGTGAGAAAAGAAGTAACACACCAAGAACAAACTCTAAACCATCTATATACGTTAGTGTGACCCTAAAAAATTTGCTTACTTGTCCCATAATAAAAACCACATGAAATAAAAAACAAACAATACAAGCGCTCCCTAGTGTATTAAAACTTATAGAGGTTTTGCCACGATCTCATCTCAAACCTCCTGCATCCAGCTCTTCAGCTCTGTGTGCTCAGAAGGGGGCATAGGTGATTTGTTTGAATTGCATATCATGTGACCCAGCAGGATGACATCCCCAGGCCTTTCTTCTCTCTAGTCAAATAAAGGTCTGTTTATGTATAGAACTGTGAGTAGCTAAAGTGTAGCTCAGCAGTAAAGTTTCTGCCCCACAGCACAAGGGTCCAAGGTTCAAATCCCTGCATGAATCAAACCTGTGGATTTTTTTTTTCTCTTTATCAAACACAGACCTCATTGAGGTTTCTTTTTTTTTATTTGCACTTTTTGACTAATTACTAAGAAGTACAGAGGACGGGAGTAGAATGACAGCACCTGGGGTTTGAACACTCAGTGCCTGCCGGAGAGAAGAGGTGATGTCTGAGCATGTGCGACCAGGACTGAGGAGCTCTCAGCCCTGGTATCCCCTGGAGACGAGCTGTAAACTATGGATCACTAAAGGAGCAGCTAAAACAAAAACGGTGCAGAATTTTTAATAATGATGAATGGTGAAAAGGTTTATTATTTAATTTACAAGCTTCCCACGTCAATTTTACTTCATGTCAAAACCCCTTTAAGAATTCACAGAAACAGATATTCGTATACATTTTACGCTTATCTTGTTTGGTTGTGCATGAGGCCAGCACAACTCTCCATAAGAAAGTTACCAGATCTCCAATTGCATAGATTACAAAGTGGTCGCAGCTTGATCAACACGCCGAGATCCACGTTCCATGTGGACAGACAATATCAGCAGTAGATAAACCAGGATTGTGCATACAAACCCGTGGTCCAATCTAGTTTAAAATACGGACCAGTATCTGTGAAAATCAGCTCAGGCCTTTAATCTGATTCATTCAAAGTTTAATAGAGGAACTACGCGTTTCGTGAATATCACTTCTTCAGGTTTATCATACAAAAATAGTTACATACATATGATTATAGACAACTAATACCAGATATGCATGAAATGAAGATACCCCTACGGGTATCTTTATTTTATGCATATCGGGGTATCTTCATTTCATGCATATCTGGTATTAGTTGTGTATTTAAAGGGGTTGTCTCACTACATTGATTCCTCTTACCCCAGTCCTGTTTTCTTGGTTTTGTTTCGAATTCAGGGGTGTGTTTACTGACTTCTAATAGGCTGCAGTAGAAGCCAGGTCTGTAGCTATAGCAACCAGTGCTGGCAGCCTATCAGGAGAGATTGAACAGGTCTGTAGCTATAGCAACCAGTGCTGACCGCCTCAGGAGAGATCGAACATGTCCGTAGCTATAGTTACCTGATGAGCTGATGCAGCCCATACAAGAGGGGATATCTAGGAATAGGCAGGACACTGTTAATGGTCACATATTGCGAAGTGACTTGTTTTTGCAAGATCTTTAACATACAAAACAATGCTTGTAGTGAGACAACCCCTTTAATCTATGTATGTAATTATTTTTGTATGGTGAACCTGAAGAGGTGATAGTCACGAAACGCGTAGTTCCTCTATTAAACTTTGAATTCATCAGATTAAAGGCCTGCACTGATTTTCAATACGTACTGGTCCGTATTCTAAGTCAGACTGGACCACGGATTTGTATGCAAATTCCTGATTTATCTATTGCTGATAAGAAAAACACCGAAATACACCAAACATAAAAAGTGCATCAATAGTCCTATAGGCAAAATATGTGAAAATTATTTTATATACAAAATATTCAATGTGTATTAATGATCCCTATACAAAAAACAATATAAAAGAAAGCCAACCCAATCTAAAATACTAATGTAAGAAGACAAAAGTATCCTAAAATGCTCAGTGCATAGCAAAACAAGAACAAATACCAATTTAGTACTGAGACAAGGGACATATGGTAATGACCCGGGGGCTAATATCACTGTCTAATGTAGCATCATCGGGGGTAAACAGTGCAAAGAATTAAGGATTAATGGAAAACGTATGATAATATCTATTAAGTAGGTCAGATATACCAGGCAAACCAACAAAAAGCAAAGCAATGGCGGCGACAGTGTGGAGGAAGATGAACTGCAAACGTCTAAGCCAAATGCTCGGAAACACAGTAGGAGTTTACAAGGAGGAGGATTTATAACAGTGGCACAGGCTAAAGTCAAGATATAGTGCACATGCGCTTGAAAATTCTTGCACGTGAGCAAACCATTCAGAAAGGTTTTGTAGAGATTATGGTGGAATGAGTTTAGTACATGGTGAGACAGGAATCCAGATGAGTGAGTGCACATGCGCTGATTGTCCACACGGTAAGGGATATATAGACAAATAAAGCCATAGGTAATGTACTGTAACAAAGCACAAAGTACGGTAGTGGGAGGCCAATACTTGTCATTGAGTTTCAGGGTCTTGGTGAAGCAAGCCAGAAATATTTGGTCTGTAACCTTAGCTTACTGCACTTGGTTAATATTGGTATCATTGCTTGCAAGCAGTGTGATCCGGGCCGGCTTTTTACTGGAGTAGTCTAAGAGCTGGATGGGATAACTACTCCCATATATCCATACCAGGGATGTGACTCCAAGCCTGAATTGTGTCTGTAAGTTTATGTGTTGTGTTCACATTACTGAGATAGAGGTGCTGGTATTTGGGTGCACATGATGGAAGTATCAAACTTTAAAAATGACAGCAAAACTGAACCTTTATAAATGCATGATAACACCTAACTTTTGTTGTCCTAAATCCAAGTTAAATTACTGGCCCTAACAATAACCCTATAGAAAAGCCATACCTAGGCAGAGCACTCGCCCCAAAAAGGGTGACCCCACCACTGCACCCTATCCCTAGATAACTCAAATCATCAGCAAAACCAAAGCCGCCCAATATTAAATGTAATATATTGAAAAAACAATGTATGGGTTCTCAGACCAAACTCCCAATGAACTCAATAACTATTCTTATAATACAAGCAATATCCACCCAGTGGAGCTATAAATATTATTCACTAGTAGATGTACATCCAATAATCTATATATGTTCTGCAAGTCCAGCCAACAATAAATATTATTCTAAGTATCCGACTATCTCAGATCACATGAAGCCAAATCCAGAAATATTTAGAGTAAAGTCATCATTCCTAAGTCCAAAAGTTAAAGGGGTTGAACCACCAACGACATTAATCAGGAGAGGTGATAAATGTCTTATCACTAGGGCTCTCCACTGATCTCTAACATGGAGATCCCAAGTCGCACATTCTTCATTACTGAACGAGGGACAGAACTCGGCTATCTCCGTCGGTCCTAGAGACTTTAAATGGAGAAGTGCACATGTTTGGCCACTGCTTCAGAGGTTTCCTCAAGAGCGCAGCAAGGAAGAACGGGGGACTCAGGGCCCCCGTTTCAGCGATCGGTGACGATCCCAGCGATAGCCCCCCCCCCCCCATTGATCAGACATTTATCACCTATCTTGTAGATGGCTGATGAATGTCTTTCCTGGCACAAACTCTTAAAGGGATTTTGCCATGAAGTAAAATTGACGTGGGAAGCTTGCTAATAAAATAACAAACATTTTCACCGTTCATTATTATTAAAAATTCTGCACCGTTTTTGTTTTATCTGCTCCTTTAGTGATCCATTGTTTACAGCTCATTTCCAGGGGATACGACCAGGGCTGAGAGCTCCTCAGTGCTGGTCGCACATGCTCAGACATCACTTCTCCTCTCAGGCAGCTACTGAATGTTTAAACCCCAGGTGCTGTCACTCTACTCCTATCCTCTCTACTCCTTAGTAATTAGTCAAACAGTGCAAATAAATAAAAAAGAAACCTCAATCAGGTCTGTGCATTGATAAAGAGAAATCAAATCTACAGGTTTGGTTCCTGCAGGGATTTGAACCTAGGACCCTTGTGCCTGGAGGCAAAAACTTTAACTCTCAGCTATTCACAATGCTTTACATAAACAGACCTTTCTTTGACTAGAGAGAGGAAAGGCCTGGTGATGTCATCCTGCTGGGTCACATGATATGCAACTCAAACAAATCACACACGCCCCCTTCTGAGCTCACAGAGCTGAAGAGCTGGATGCAGGAGGTATGAAATGAAATCGTGGCTAAACCCCTTTAATTCAAAAAACCTTCCATGTGCCTCTCCCAAGAAGATAACAGAGAAGATTTGAGGAAGAGTAATATACATCAGTTAAAGTCAAATAAGTGGTTAACATATACAGGAATATAAAAAAATTAAATAATATTGAGAAAGGAGAAGTAGATGTGTGAGAAACTTGCATGTGAAATAGTAAGGTGGGAAAAAACAAGTGCTAAAGAAGGAGGTGTATGTGAAAAAAAACAGATGTATATAAAAACATGAGAAAAACTGGAAAAAATAACTGTGATAAATGGAAAACAAATAGATTTGAGATGAAATACTATGAAGATGTAATAATGTCTTATTATGTGGAGATGTGAAAAAGCTTAAATAAATGTGGAAAAACCCAGATGCTTAGCAGGCTTGGCGCCAAGGTGAAAGAAGCATTCTCACAACTGACTCCTATCAACTTAGGGTTAAAGTCTAGTGCCCAAAAAAACCAAAAGGGAAGATCTCTCCTTAGGGAGAGCGCCATATCAGCGTGTGAAGATTCGAAATTGCCTTTTGCACTCCACGAAGCATCTGCATATCACAAGGCATTATGGGAAAGGAGCTGAGAAGCTCAAGCGCCCTCTATTGGATGTAACAAATCCTCAATTTGCTTTTGACCGACTGGGTCTTTGGAAAACAAAAGGGATACTTAGCCAAGTCAGCATCACCCATCTGTAGACAGCCGTTTCGGGGTGTTTGCCCCTCGTCAGTAAAGAGCAGAGCGATGCTGGCTTGAGCTTCTCAGATCCTTTCCTATAATGCCTTGTGAGATACAAAAAATCCAAGTAAACTTTCAATATATTTACTGTTTATAGGGTTATCCACCGGATAGGTGAGAAATATCTGATCACTGGGGGCCCCAATGTTGGAAGCCCCACTGATCACAGGGATGCGGGTCCTGAATTTGCCACTTTTCCTCATTTCACTACCGCGCAATTCACATTTTTGAGACTGTTCTACAGTGATCAGACACATATCCCCTGTTCTGTGGTTTCCCAATTAAACAGTAAGTTTATCACAGATTTATTAGTATTGTTGCTCAAATAGATCAAAGTTTGGCTCAAGAGCAGTTTGGCTGAACTTGTCAAAATATTCACGATTCAGAATTTCCTAAACCAAAATCGCATTGAAGTCTATGGGGCAAAAAAAAAATCTGCATGTGTTTTCTGGACTCTGGAAAGCACCAACAGCTAAGTCCCTGCAGATTGCTTGGGAACACCTCCATGTATCTGAGAAACATATGAGCAATCCTAACCCTAACTTCAACCCCAAGCCTAACTCCATCCTCATCTCTTCCTAAAATTGCAACTCTAACCTTAAAGGGGTTGACTTACTACAGGGATTGCTTTTTATGTTAAAGATCTTGTAGAAACAAGTCACTCTGCAATATGTGTCCATTAACAGTGTCCTACCTATTCCTAGATATCCCCTCTTGCATGGACTGCATCAGCTCCTCAGGTTGCTATAGCTACAGACCTGTTTGATCTCTTCGATAGGCTGCCAGCACTGGTCGCTATAGCTACAGACCTGGCTTCTACTACAGCTTAGCAGAAGCCAGTAAACACGCCCCTGAATTCAAAGTGAAACCAAGAAAACAGGACTGTGGTAACATGAATCAATGTAGTGAGACAACCCCTTTAACCCTAATTCCAACCCAAACCCAAACTGTAATTCTAGCCCTAATCTAAACCTTAACCTTTACGCCAACTAAAACTCTAACCCTCAGCCTAATTCTGACCCAATTCCACAAAATTCCCAAATCCAAATCTGAAGAACAACAATTCTAGACAACACAGCACAAAAAAAATTCCTCTAAAATATAACTTTTAATTTAACAAAATTTAAAACACTAAATCCGATGTGCAAAATATATACATATCTTGGGAGATTAGAAATAGGATCTCTCTATACACCCTTGTGCATTTGTCTAATGTCCCAAGATATGTATATATGTTGTACATCGGATTTAGTGTTTTAAATTATGTGGAATTAAAAGTTATATTTTAGAGGAATTTTTTTTTTTGTGCTGTGTTGTCTGTAATTTTAATCCAAACCTAAACTTAAGGTAAGGTTTAGAATGGTTTGTATCCAAATTCTGCCAGACTATTGTTATTAACCCTGCCTTCACTCTAACCCCAATTTAGGGCTAGGGTTGATTTTTTTTCATGAACTTTAACTGCAACCGGGAATTGAAATGTAACACTATCTATTAGGAGTTTATGGATGGGTTGTCTCATAATCATCATCTATGTATATGCCCCGTGAGGAACTTTTGGGCCAATTGCCGTGAACTATGCCCATGACTTAAATAATCCCAAGATAAATATACAGCTCTGGAAAAAATTGAGGGACCACTGCAAAATTTTCAGTTTCTCTGATTTTTCTCTTCAATGGTGAATTTTTGTTGAAAAATGCACATTGTTATTTGATTATATAAACTACTGACAACAGGTCTCCGAAATTCAAAGCAAAAATTTTTGTATTTATTTGCAGTAAATAAGTAATCTTCAAAATAATAAAAAAGAAGCAGCAGCGCTGTCAGACCTCGAATAATGCAAAGAAAACAAGTTCTTATTTATTTAGAAACAATAAGACTAATGATTTAAGTCAGGAATCAATATTTGGTGGAATAATCATGATTTTTTTCATTCACATTCCTTTTGGCCTATTCCTAGCACTTGTTTTGCCATCCAGCTTGTCCTATTGCAAGAGGATTGTGAAGACCACAGCAGGGATTTTTATACTTTCCTTCATTAAATAAGATTTGGTTCAGGTGATCACCTCATCAGAAGCACATTAAGTAGAATGCGGTGGACTTTGGTTGGAATTCACCTGACACTGGAATGGAATGGCCGTCAGACATGTAGAGATGCTGATTCTTAGAAAACTGTGCAGTGGTCTCTTAATTTTTTCCAGAGCTGTACATAAGTGACATAAATATGTAACATATATATTGTGACAATATTACCAGAAACTATTGCATAGATTCAGATCTGTAGTTCTTGGACTTCACCCCCACAGCCTGATTTGCTTCCAGCTGGGAAACAGAGGGGCATCAGCAATAAAATTATTCTTTGTAAATACCAGTGAGGTTGATTAATGTATTTGTTCCCTATAGGAAGTTAGAGTAGTCTATATACTGACAATGGTTCATGTTAAGCTAAAGCTTAAAGGGGTTATCTGGAAGTTTAAGGATTTCATAGACTACTATAAACATCATGTATATTGAAAAGTGAATATATTCCACTACCTTTATGTGTCTCTTTTTTTTTTCTTTTGTCTCATTATCCATCTATCATAAGATCCACTTTTTTCAGTGAAACTTCCTGCTTGTGGGAGTGTGAGTAGTTCTCCAGCATCTCTTTCCCACAACTTCCAGACTGCATTGCAATCTAGGACTTCCCTCCACATTTATCACTGCTAGGTTCTATGTGCGGACTAGTGTGTAATCCCCCAGCTCTGTAATTGCTGTCTTCTGCTCCTATTACTAACTCCTGTCATCAAGACTCAAAAATAAACAAACAGTTTCCCTTCCCCTGTAATTACTCTACTGTAATTACTTCTATTCATTTTTTCAAAACTACATGCTGGCAAGAGTGAATGCAGCCAGATGGTTCTCTGCTCAGGTCACACTCACTACAAGGGAGTGTTCCTGAGCTGAGCCTGACTTGTTCACGTTCTAGCATGTGAACAATGAACGAGATGAATGGGGCGGCCAACGGGACATAATGGGAGAATCACGGAGGTGAGTATGCTTCTTTTTTTCTATTTTTAATCATGCCCCGTCAAACAAACTTTTGTAAGTCCCGGAACACCCTATTAACCTAACTTTAAACCAAAGGCTTGACTCCAATCCTAATTTAGGGTAAGGGTTGGTTTTTCCATGAACTTCGCCAAAATATGATTTGGAAAATATAACTGCAACCTGGACCCAAAATGCTTCACTATTTTTTCGGATTTTTTGCCCTATTTTTTGAGGGATTGTCTCATAATCAGCATATGTGTACCTAATATGCCCTGTGAGGACCCATTGCCCATAAACTAGTCTGTAATAAAATAAGTCCAACATAAAATGTACATAAATAATATACATACATAATTATATAACAATTAGTGACAATACCACCACAAGCTATCTGCACAGGTTCAGACCTTTAGTTCTCGGGCTTCACCCACACAGCCAGATTTTCTTCCATATTTACTGTCCTTTACCCACTTTTCGCAGATGTTTGGCTGCGTAGTTGCTGCGTACGACACTTCCGACATGAATGAAGAGGAAACAGAGGGGCCTCAGCGGCGAAATGATCCGTTGTAAGATGAAAAGACGAGGCATCATTGAAGTTGCCGGGTCAAGCACTGTGTACAGGAGGTGGCACCTGCCGGAGTGCACAGGTTCTTCCTCTGGTGTCCACCACCTGGATACAGCAGCTTTTACAGACACACATTCCTCCCACAGTCACATCTCTAATCTTCCTGCAAGCACAGAGATTTTCAGACTTAATTGCTATGTAGTGGATGAGGGGAGCACCTTAGGAAGGACGCAGGTTCACCTCCCTTTACAGCACGGGAACCCAGCACTATTTACCAGATAGTATCCTGCAATGTGTGCAAAAAGTGAAAAACACAATTTGTGACCGGATGTGATATAAGGCTTATTCATGTATTTATTTCCCATAGAAAGTGAGTGGTCCAGTAGTGGTGCTGCAGGGAAAAAGAACACTTTGGGCCATATGTATGAACCTGTTTAGGTCTAAAACTCACTTTTTTGCCCATAGGTTACAATGGGAAAAAGAGTGAGTTTTAGACCTAAACTGTTTTCATACATGTGGCCCTTACTGTCAGTTTTCCCCATAGACTACGGATTATCTTTGGAGGTCAAGAGATCCTTCTAACAAGTCGGAGAACAGAGATCCCCTTTAAGGGGAATGTGTCATCAAAAATGACTTATTGTTTAACTCACGATTTTATGTTAAACACAATTTTTAAGAATTTTTGGTGATGTTTTATTTAATTTTCCATATCACTTTCAATACTTTTTAATAATTCTTAAGTCCTGCAGTTTTCACTTTGGCCACTAAGCCTCATAACAGTCTGACACTTCCTGTTCTGTAGAGAAAGATTCTGTTGTCTGCTCATTATCAGCAAAAAGAGGGTCAAACTGAAAGGAGACACCAGTGTGAATAGATAACACAGGATCCACCAGTCACAAGAGGAGATAGTCACAGTTCACCCTTTCACCTCCCTGCACAGTGACTTCTTCCCAGGTCACAGAGCATGACTAGAAAACTCTCCTATAGAAATCAATGGGACTGAGTCAGTCTTAAGTCTCCTATGTGCATGAAGCTACTGTAAAGCATCTCTCTGACTGCTGTTAAAGGAGTGCAAACAAGGCCTACTAGCCAAAATGAAAACTGCAAGACTTAAGAATTAAAAAAATATTGAAAGTGTTATGAAAAATTTAAAAAAAACAACCAAATATTCCTAAAAAATGTTTAACATAAAAACGGGACATTTTTTGATGACACATTCCCTTTAAGAATATAAAGGCTATCCACCAATCTAGCTTAGACATCTCTATTTTTCCAGATGCAAGGTAATAAGTTGGCTCCCACAGGGCCCCCGTTACCTGTAATTTAGCATCTGTATTACAGCTGCTGCCCCCAAGCAGTTCTACTGAACTCAGCTCAGTTCATCAAAGTTTGGTTCAGTGAAATCCGAAGAAGTCCAGGTGTTCCACTGTTCCTGCTGTTAGGGCTGCCATAATTGATGTCAGAGCCTCATACATTTAAAGCATCTTTAAAGGGATTTTGCCAAGAAGTGATTTCCTCACCTAACAGGCTGAACTGTCCTCTTTAGCCTTGAAAAAAGGGGCGTTGTGTTTCTGTTTAAAAAAACAAGTGCCTCCTCCATGATGTCATGGCACCACCTCCCATGCACGCTCCTGAGGCCGATATTCAGTCTCTGTAGTTGAGCAAACATTGTTTGGCTAAACCACAGAGGATAAATGTATTGTGCACAAGCTCTACAGCTTTTGTTTTCTCTCTCTTATCTGCTCAGGATAGAAGATAAGATCGAAGCAGGCAGCCTTTATGAACTACTGCAGGGGGGAGGGAGGAGGGCTGAGCAGGGAGTGTCTGCATGTTTACTCAGAAAATTACATTACAACCAGTAGATTCTCAAAACATTTTTGGCTGCTTCCTATTTTCGCTGTCCTAATCTTTGGATGTGTATAAATAGTTAATATACCCAATTTGCTAAACGGGAATTAATTACCAACATTTTCCCAGCAAACACCCATACAGTATATAAGTACTAACCACTAATAAGACTTAGTCTAACATTAAAAGTTAAGTCTTATTAGTGGTTAGTAATTAGCCACTGTTTAGCAAATTGGGTATATGGTGTACTTAATACCAACCAGCCAACAAGGGTACTTATTCTTGGCTTAGGCTTGGTTCACATCTACCTCGGAGGCTCCGTTCAGAACTTCCAGCGCAGAAGTGAAAACGGAAACATAGGGATCTGTTTCACGACGGAGACTCACAGCGCCCGATGGACCCTATTAATTACAATGGGGTCTCCGCTTTCTGCGCTATTTTTTCCGTCATCCCCGATGGAACATGCGACAGAGGTTCCCGAATGGAAGCAGCGATGCATATGTCAACCAGGTCTTATCTCATGTGTTTGGCTCCTGTAGAGTTTAGCCCTGTTCCCACCTGTTCTACACTTTTATCAGTTCCTTGTCACGGCGCGCGGCGCCGCGGCCGTCTCCCTGCGCGCACAGGATCCGGCGCGGGTGCCGCAGCTGCCCGCAGCCGTTGTCCTTCTCCACCTGCCCGGGAAACCCCGTACTTACCAGTCCCCGCTCCTGTGTCCAGCTCTGACAGCCGCCGCGCGCATAACCGCTGCTTAAGGCGCGCGCGCGACGGCTGGTCCGGATTTAAAGGGCCAGCGCGCCGTTAATTGGTTATTGACGGCCGCCGGCCCTATATAAGGTATACGCCCCCAGCACTCTCTGCCAGTCTGTTGGTGTGTTTTTGGTGCGTTTAGAGAGTATTGGAGTTCTGTCCTGATTACCCGTGTACCAGTCCGCCTGCTTACGTTTCCTGACCTTGCCTTTTTGCCGCCTGCCCTGACCGTCTGCCTGTCTCTGACCACGAACCTCTGCCGCCTGCCCTGACCTTCTGCCTGTCCCCGACTTCGTCTCTGGAGTACGTCTTTTGCACCACGCTGTACCCCGGCCGCCATCGCAAGCCAGTCACGTCAGGGGTAACGACCTGGTAGCCTCACGCCGCAGCAAGTCCATCCCGCTTTGCGGCGGGCTCTGGTGAATACCGGGGGCTACTTAGACCCCGTTCCCGGGTGGGCTTAGCTATCATCGCTTGGTTGGCCCGGGGTTTCCCTCCGCGTTCCAGTACAGACCATGGATTCCGCCGGGGTCCTCTGCCGACTCCGGGACTTTCATGAAGCATCGCCCAGCGAGCAATATCGCCCAATTAGCGGCCATGAGCAGAACCTTGCTCCCCGGTTCTGCCCCCAACCGGCTCCCCGTCCGCACCCCATCCTGTCCGGCACCCATTCCCTACCTCCCCTGGGGCTGGGGAGCCTCTCTGCATCTGCCACCCCCCTCCCGCTACGAGGGAACCCAAAAAAGTGTTCATAGCCAGTGCTCCATCCCCCTCGAGATGATGGGCCCCAATTTCCCCCTACAGAGCTCCCAAGGTGGCCTTCAAAATCAGCCTCTTGGCTGGAAAAGGGCCTTGGTTCCTCTGATGGCGGACCTCCCAAACCCCTTTCCTAGGGGGTTCCGCACGGTCTTTGGGGAACCCAGGCCATTTTTTCTTGGCTGCCGCGATGCTCCGGTTCGTCAGGGGGGACACCCAAGTTGGTCAGTATTCGGGTAGTTTGCTTCCCCTTTGGGGACTGGATGGAAAACGAAGCGTTTTTGGCGACATTTTGGCAAGCCTCTGGGGGCGAATCAAGGATGGGGTCGCCGCTCGGGATCTTAGCTGCTTTGGAGACCAACCCCATTTTGGCCCCGGTGGATATTCGCTTTCGCCGAAAGGCAAAAAGCTCCCCCCTACAACGGGAAACCGTTCGTCCCGCCTTTTCCCCCCCGGTTGGCTCCACATTCCAGCGCTCACTTTTTTTCCCCTCCCCAAATGGTCTTGAGGGGAAAACCTAAAAGGTCGAGAGACCCCACCTGTCCCCAAAGGAGGAATTTCTCACGTGTCGAAGCAGCTGGCTTTATTGGGGTGGTTCCGGCCCATTTAAATTGGGGGGGTCCGGTGGCCCGGGGAAATTTCCGCCCTAGGGCCGTAGGAGGCACCCTGGGTGTCAGAAGGGCCTTCCCCCTTTTCTGACCATGCCCATATATTGGTGCTTTCCGGCAACCTTTTCAGGCCACCGGGTCCTTTTTTGTTCAGGATCGGCAGGAAATTCAAAGCCAGAACTTGTGCCCGGGTTTTTGTCCCCCTGTCTTTGTTGCAAAAACCTTTTTTTCATTCCCTCGGCAGTGGCGAATGCCTTAGGAGCTATCCGCTTCATACTGCCCCCCTCTTCTTGCAGTTTTTGGGGACCTACGGGGAAAAACGTTGAAAACTTTTGTCTCCCTCGTCCCCCCTTGAAATCCTTTGGGTCCCCTTGGCTGCGGACCATACCCCGACCTTGGTTGGAACAGGTAAAAGTCATGCGTTGGGGTCCCGCGTGTCACTCAGGCTGTCTAAACCACAACTCGTCCCAGGTGCCTCCCTGAAGCCCTGCCAAGCCTCCTCCAGGTCTCCTACGCCATACTGGGACTTTGCTGATGTCTTTTCGGAGAGGCAGGCCGAAACGCTTCCTCCCACCGCCTTATGACTGTCCCATTGACCTGCAACCTGGCTGTACTCCTCCCAGAGGCCGGGTTTACCCTCTCTTCATCCCGGAGACTAAGGCGATGTCTGAGTACATCAAGGAGAACCTTCGCAAAGGATTCATCCGTAAGTCCTCGTCTCCGGTGGAGCCGGCTTCTTCTTCGTGGAAAAAAAGACGGTCTCTCGGCCCTGCATCGACTATCGGGGCTTAAATAAAATTACTATAAAAAAACTCTCCCCGCTGCCCTTGACCCCAAACTTTTTCGACCGCTACGGGGGGCAAAAATCTTTTCTAGCGGGGATTCCGCGGTGTTATATTTTAATTGTATTAGAGGGGGCGATGAGTAAAAAGGGCGTTTAATACGCGGGAGGCCACTTCGATACTGGTTTGCCTTTGGGTCTCTGCAAAGCTCCTCTGTATTTTAAAATTTTGTCAAGAGATCTTCCGGGACCACTCTCCTGTGTCTTTGTTATTGGACGATATTTTTTTTTTTTCCCCAGATCTCGTAACTACGCCACCACGTCCGTCAGGTCCTCAGGCAAACTCTGAACCCATCATTTTTTTGCCAAACCAGAGAAGTGTTTTTTTAACGCACCGCTTACCTTTTTGGGTAATTGCTCTGAAAATGGGCTCCGGGTGGATCCTTCAAAACTCTCCCAGTGTTGCAGTGGCCAAACCCGGGTGGGCCTTTTGGGGCCATTCAACGATTTCTGGGATTTGCCCAAATTATTATAGACAATTTATCCCCCATTCCTACGCTTTTGGGTCCCCTGGGGGGCTTAACTAAGAAAAACGCCAACCCAAATCCTGGGCCCCTGAAGTAAAAAGCCTTCCCCCTCTCAAATCTGATTCTATCTGCCCGGTCCCCGTCTGCCCGGACCCGAACCCCCCCTTCATTCTGGAAGTGGACGCTTCCTCTGTGGGTGCCAGCGCTGTCCCCGCAGAGTCCTCCTGGGTTTTGCTATTGTGGGTTTTTTCCCCAAACCCTTTTCTCCTGCCGAGAAGGGAATTTTACCATTGGGGGAAACGCGAATTACTGGCCCTAAAGTTGGCTCTAAAGAGTGGCTTTACCTCTGGGGGGGTTGGGACCCTTTTTACATTTTCACCGACATAAAAACCCTCCTATATCTTCAGCGGCTCAACGCCGAATCCCCGGAGGGTAGATGGGCGCTCTCTTTCGTTTTGACTTCCGCTACACTTTCGGCCAGCCGGGAAAAAGTCAAAGCCGGGGCCCTATCTCGTGCCGCTTACAGTCCTTTTACAAGAATTTGAAAGGATATTGGTATCAATTGATTTATTGTTGTCAATGGAAAACAATATTGTCCCCAAAACTACAGAAAGGCATCAGAATGCATAAGCAGAGTATTAAATGGCTTGTTCAGTATAGAAACCCCATTTTCATACCAGTGACTTCTTATCTTGTCAAGACAGTCCCCCTGCATTACACAAACAGCTCCTTGATTTTAATGGGCTCTGTGTTATGCCTTATTTTCCCTGTGGTGGTGCTGAATGAAAATTGAACACTTGATTAGCTAGATTTGGAGCTCTATTTTAGTAAAACAGAGCTCAAAACTTTACAGTTTATATCAGAATTACAGTACGTTACAGTATACCAAATTTAACTACATGAAGATCAGCTGTAGACTCTAAACGTCTGGGTGGTGGTCATTTAACTCTACATGGACGTTTTAAAATGGCCATGCAGACAGTGCAGCTACAGAGTATTTGTGCAGCTCCAGAAATGGAGAGCTGGCTGTCAGCAGCAGCAAGGCTCTCCACTGAGAAGTCAGGTTTGGATTATTGTCGTCCCTGCCCCTTGACTGTTGTATATCAAGCTCTTTAAGAGCGCTATGCCTACAGATAGGCATGAAGCCTCCCAGCCCTGGTGGTCATGTGACTACCGGGGCTTGGTAACTGCATGAGCTACTGTCTCTTGTCAGGTGCAGATCATCTCTGCAGTCACTTCAGGGGCTGTCTATATTAGCCCCATCTACAGAGGAAATCCACAACAAAAAAGTTATGTAAATATGCCCCCAAAAGTTTTCTTCTGACCTTATTGGGGGCACAATATGTCAAGTAAAATTATAATAATAAAAAAAACGTGCAAACACACAAAAATAAAATATTTAACCCTTTAAGCCAAACGGCCTGAAAAGTACTTAATGAGCAGCACATTTTTTTTTTCGTTTTTGCCTCCTTGCGTTTTAACAATCTTAACTTTTTTTTTTTTCAATGACGCAGTAGTATGAGGCCTCGTTTTATTTCGGACAAGTTTTACTTTTTGGGGGAATAGTTTAAGTTCACTTATAAGTTATTGCAGAATTATTTTTAATTTTTTTAACAAAAACATTTTCACATTTTTTTTTTACACCATTCATATTTCGTACTTAATAACTTGTTAGATTAATTCTACAGGTTATTACGGTCATGTGGATACCTAATATCTGTAGGGGTTTTTTGTGTGTGTAATGTATGCACAATTTTTATTAAATAATTATTTTTATTTTATTATTTAATTTATTTTTTTCTAAATTTTTTTTTTTTTTTTAACTTTTTTAAAATCATATGAAGGGATAACTGTTTTACATTTTTTTTTTACACTTAGTAATTTATTAGCATATTCATATATTCTAATTCATTATAATCTCTGTTTAGTCTGACACAGGCGTGATCAGCACAGTTCACAGTCTGCCTGATCGTGGCTTGTTACACCAGAAGCCCTGGGGTACTCTAGGTCCCCAGGGCTGACTGTGCAGCCATTCCCTGGGCTCTGTCAGGTCACCGGGAGTCCCGATCCCCTGACATAGCAGGGGAAAGCCCTTTGATTACACTGCAGTCACTGACCGTGGCAATCAAAGAGTTAACCGCCGGCAAGCACCAAAAGACATCGCTGCAGTAGAACGACCTGCACCACCCGCCATCAAAAGACGGTGGCTGGTCGTTAAGGTGTTAAAGAAAACAGCCCAAACTAATACTTTTAGCAACGCCCCTCAACACGCCTATACCACAAAAAAAAAGAGAAAACAACTATTAAAGTAAAAACTTATTTTAGTGCCACTTTTGCTGGTAAAAAAGAAAAAATTGAAAAATCTGATTTTTTTTTTTTTTTTACTATTTTCCCTCATATTATTAAAAAAAGGAAGTCTAAAGATTACATAAAAATAAAGCCTAACGTATGACGGAGAAAAAAGGGAAAAAAATTAGTAGAATAACCGAGTGGGAGAAAGCCTTATAGTTTCTAAACCCACATGTGCTACGGGAAAGGAAAATGTGCCTGGTCGGGAAGGTCAGGTGTTTGAGGATGGACATTTACTTTACAGCGAATGCTGACCGTGCATGAATGAAACAGGAATTGAATATATTTTGCCCCTTCTGTGCTCACTAACCGATGTCGACGCCGATAACCTTTGCATTGTTTGTTCTGCAGATTACAGCGGAGTTCAGCAGTCTCGCAGTTACTCTTTAAATATAGACACAGCATTTGACAGAGCGAGAGTCAGGGCGACGGGCACTTCTGAAAAGTCCATAGTCGCCTGTAATAATTTCCATTTCACTCTTCTTTTCTCATTTAATTTCCCCCTTTGAAATGGGCCACGTGCCGGCGCGGAATTTATCAGCTTCATTATCAAAGTTATTTTCTTTGCTGTCAGTTTTACATAACACTTTGCCACCAACATCATCTTTGTAGTTCCCGTCAGCAGAGGCAGAGTTCTTTTGAAGTGGTGTGGACTGGTATAAAATATCCATTTGTATGAATACATATTCTATACATGAAACTTTAAAATGCCTGTTTTCATCTTTCGGTTTTATTTCCACAGGAAAGAAACTTTCCTGCTCCCGGAAGATTAAAGGGGTTGTCTCACTACATTGATTCGTCCTGTTTTCTTGGTTTAATTTTGAATTCAGGGGTGTGTTTACTGGGTACTTCTAGGCTGCAGTAGAAGCCAGGTCTGTAGCTATAGCAACCAGTGCTGGCAGCCTATCAGGAGAGATCAAACAGGTCTGTAGCTATAGCGACCAGTGCTGGCGGCCTATCAGGGGAGATCAAACAGGTCTGTAGCTATAGCGACCAGTGCTGACGGACTATCAGGGGAGATCAAACAGGTCTGTGACTATAGCGACCTGAGGAGCTGATGCAGCCCATACAAGAGGGTTTTCTCAGAATAGGTAGGACACTGTTAATGGACATATATTACAAAGTGACTTGTTTTTGCAAGATCTTTAACATAAAAAGCAGCAATCTCTGTAGTGAGACAACCCCTTTAAGGCCGCGTTTAAGCAGCACAGACCAAATACCTGTCAGATTTTCCGAACAGTATTTGGTCTTTTTTTGGCACACAGGGGGACGACTTTTGTCTGTGGTTTTCGAATTCACGCCACCCCTCTTCACACCCACATGTTCATGTTCTGCCCGAAAATCGGGTGGAAGAATGAACATGTTCTAAGTCTTTCAGACCGCCGGTGTAAAAAACCATCTGGCTGAAAATCCGTGCGGTGGGGACAAGCCCTAAGGCTCCATCCACACGACAAGTGTTTACACGTGGATTGCACACAGATCCCAACTTGAAATACTGTTCTAAAGCCAAATGTAAATCATTACCATCAATAGAAAATATGCCTTGTAGTTCATATAGCGCGTATTTTCATCAGTCAAAAAACTTAGAACCTGTTCATTCTTTGGTCGTATCCTGCGTGGAAAATTTACTGTTGAGGTCAATGGGGGTGGCTAAACCTCGCGGAAAATGCGTCAAAAAAAGTTTTTCATTTTTTGTCACAGATCCGTGTCCAAAACCACATAGAGATGAATGGGACTCGTTGCTGACAAACAAAATCCGGCAGAAATAAAACAACCCCACATCCACATGCAATACAGGTTTGACCTGCATTGATGGGATCATTCGCGCCTATAGCAGTAGGCGAGAATGATCTGTATATCATCCTCTTTCAGAATGGGACCCTATTTATTGTAGAGCAAATCTTAAGTATATATGACCATGGGGACAGGACAAGCATTTGGAGTGCCCAATGAGGTGGTTTAAAAATCTGCTTTACCCCTCATTCCACCTCTGGTTGTCCAGACATCAAATTTTCAAAACTCTTTGTACCATGTCTATATAATTCTGACTATGGTTTAGTACATACTAAATTGCATATTGTTTTTGAATCTGTTGAGGTTCTTAGGATATGTTCACACGGCTTATTTGGACGCTGTTTGGGCGCTGATTTTTCAGCGCGCAAAACAGCATCAAAACCTCGCCTGAAACGCGCTTCTTCAGAAGAAGTTTTATCAGCGCATTACTCAGCCCATTTTTGACGCCTTTTTGAATGAGGTTTTGGGCGCGGTTTTGGATGAGGTTTTCAACACTGTTTTCACCCATACAAATTAAAAGCCAAGGAAAAAATGCGCCGAAAACCGCTCCAAAAAACTCGTTAAAAACGCGCCATGAAATATGTCTAAAAACGGTTTTGAAGCTCTCCATTGATTCCTATGGGGATTTTCAACACTGAAAACGCTTCAAGGATTGACGTGACGCTTCTTTTTCAGCGTCCAAAACAGCTTCCTAAGAAGAGCGGAAAACATGCGGGAAAACCTCGTCATGTGTGAACTACAGCGCTGTTTTACATAGGAGTCAATGAAGATGAACTGGGGGCGTTTTGGAGGCTTTTTGATGCTGTTTTGGGAGCGGAAACGCCCCAAAAACCAATCCGAAAACAGCATCAAAATCAGCTGTGTGAACATACCCCAGACTATAGGGGTTCCTTGAAGCTCTTGCTAAGAACATATATTTGTTACCCTGAATTATCTGGATCTGACACATGCTAGATTGTGGATATCTAGTAACGGCCACCATAACTGACCCGTATAGGTGGCCAGGCAGTTTTGTGAAGGTTATGTTCTAGTTATGTATCATTAAGCCATAACTTAAAATAACAGTAAAATGTAATTGTTCTACTGCAGGTCGGACGTCCAGAACAGATGTCTTTTTGCCATTGATCATTGTAGTTAGTTAGTGAATAAAGCATTAGCGCATAACACTAGGCTGTCTTATTGATCAGGTTCACACTTAGCCAAATGACAAGGATTTTGTATAGTTATGTCCCCAGTGAGATTTACTTAACATTTGTAATAATTGCATCCACACTGTGATTCCTATCGGAAAATCAGGACACATGAGGGTACACATTGCACCGTTAATGCGGGGATGTGCAGTCACTTCTGGGGGTCATTTACTAGTTACTGTGGTATAGCTTACTTTTTTGGTTTTCTGCAACATTTCGGGAGTATTTATGGACTTAAAGGGTTGTCTCACTGCAGACATTGCTGGCCTATCGCTAGGATATGCTATCAATGTCTCATAGGGCCACATGTATGAAAACTGTCTAGGTCTAAAATTCACTTTGTTGCCCATAGCAACCAATCAGAGCTCATAGCAACCAATCAGATTGATTTCATATAGTGCTCTGGCAAAATTAGAGGAGCGCTCTGATTGGTTGCTATGGGCTCTGATTGGTTGCTATGGGCAACAAAGTGAGTTTTAGACATAGACAGTTTTCATACATGTGGCCCATAGTGTCTGATAGGTTGGGACTTTCCCATAGACATGAATGGGAGTTCCGAATTTAGCTGAGCGGTGATGCTCAGCTGCAATCAGAAGTCCTATTTATGCAATGGGAGAGTCCAGGCCACCGAGAGGCCTGGGGGCTTATTCAGGAGATAGGGGCGTTACCCAAAGGCGGGACCTGCACCTATCAGACAATGATGGCCCAAAATTTTCAAGCGAAAAAGCCTCAATGTAAAAGAAAACCCCCTGGCGTTTTCCCTTCTACGGGCTCACATTTTCCTGTGCGGGTTTGTAAAAGGGGTCAAAAACCCCTTTAAAAGCCAAACGCCTGAAAATATTTTAAATGACCAAACTTTTTTTTAGTTTTTGCCCCCGGTTTTTTTTTTTTTTTTCGGGGGTAAAGGGTTCTATTTTATGGGGGAATTTTTTAAGTTCCCTTAAAAAATAATTGCAAAATTTTTTTTTTTTTTTTTAAAAAAATTTTATTTTATTTATTTTTTTTAAAACCTTTCCACTTTTTTCACACTTAATAATTTTTTTGATTAATTCTACGGGGTTATTACAGCCCGTGTGGAAAACCAAAATGAGTATTTTTTTTTTGTGCTTTGAATTTTTATCCAAAATTTTTTTATTTTTTTTTTTTTTTTTTTTTTTTTTAAAACCTTTTTTAAGTTTGTTTTTTTTACTTTTTTTTTTACCCCCATGAAGGGAGAATTTTTTAACTTTTTTTTTTTTTTTTTTTTACACTTAAAAAATTTTTTTTGCATTTTCTATATGCTTTACTTTTCTAATCTGTGTCATTTTGGGACACAGGCAGTGATTAGGACAGCACAAAGGGGATCCTATCACGGGCTTTTTCCGACACTCGGGGGCCACTCTAGGTCCCCGGGGTTTGACTGTGCAAGCCTTTCCCCGGGGCTTGTCGGGTCTTCGGGAGTTCCGATCACCCACCCGGCAGGGAACCCCTTTTATTGCGCTGCGGTTAAACGCCCAAAACCCCCAATCAAAGGGTTTTTTTTAAAAACCCGGGTTTTTTGCTCCCCGGGGGATGCTTTCCCGGGATTTAGGGTGTGTAGTTAAAAGCCCCGAACCCAGCCAAATTTCGGCGCCCGGGGGCCGCAAAACCCGGGTCCTTTCAGCGAATTTTAAAGGGCTTTGCTGTATACGAACGACCCGCACCAGCCCACGGCCCAAAAATCGCGGGCCAGCGTTTTTGGGGGTTTTTTGCACTAAATGACATTACCAATGAGGGGGGTTGTGATAAAGACACTGTTCAAGCAGGATGTTTTGGGTAAATTTTTACTTGACATGGAGAATCTACTTTGAGAAAGAAAAATTTACAAAGTCAAAAACCACACGTTTAAAAATGCCCAAGCAAATCTTTTTTTCTTTGATATTGTTACAAAATCAATTGTCTGCAGATTTTGACCGGGGGGGTTCAAACCTGCCCCCAGGTCCCGTATCCCATAAGGGTTTAAAAAATTTCTTTTTCAGTAGAAAGACAAAATCAGAGACCCGAGAAAAGGGCCCCTTTTGCTGCTAAACAAAGCAAAAAATTTGGGATTTCCAGCCCCAGAAGTTTGGCCCTTAACTTAAGCTTTTTTTTGGCCCTTTGTCGGAACATGGCTTTTCAAATGAAAAGCTGCCATTTTGGTCATATGGTCATTTTAACATATCAAAACCCTTAAAAATTTTTATTGCAGTATTGTTGGGATATTTCCTTGGAGTAAGAGTGCAAATTTTATCTAACAATTTTTCCCCTAATTTTAAAAATTGTTTTCAAATTTAAAAGGGGTTTTTCCCACTACAAAGAAAAGGTTCAACAAGTTGGGAAAACTAAATTTAAAAATTTTTTTCCCAAAAATTTTTGCTTTTTCAAATTTTTTTTTTTTAAGGAGTAAAAGGGTTTATCACCTTCTGAGGGCTTTCAGGTTTCCCAAGTGCCCCACCTGTGTACCCTTTCCCCCTGTGTTTGTTTCTATTTTGATAGCAGGGGGTGATGTCATCACACAGGTCTCAAACAAAGAAAACCCCGGAAAAAGGAGCTTGTTAAAATGATTTTCAGACAAAAGACTTTTTAAATTTTTTTACTGTTTACATTTGCCAAAGCTTTCTGGACCTCAGAGAAGGTAATTTATTTAAACGAGACTAATAAAAAAGAAAAGTCTTTAATTTTAGGAAACTCATGTGCAAAATTTCAGACGCTTGTTTAGGGAAAAGGGCAGAGCAAAAGCAGCATTTTTTAAATTTATGCAACCTATGAAAAATTTGGGGGATGAAAACCCAAACCCCTTTTTTTCTCCCGGGGGCCAAATCCCATATCCTGGGAATTTTTGATAACCCCTTTCAATATAAATTTATGGTTTCCCCAAAAAAAGTTAAAAATATTCTTAATCTTTAGTGTAGGGCGGGAAAAGGAAAAAAAAAGTATTTCTCCAAAATGTAGAAAAAAATTTTCCCCTCTGGGCATTTGTGTTTTGGGCAGCTTCAACCCAGTCCATGTTAAATAAAAACTTAACGGGGTTGTCTCACTACAAGCATTGCTTTTTTTTGTTGAAATAAATTTTAAAAAAAAGTCCCCTTTTCTTTTTTTTGTCCAAAACAGTTTTCCCCACCTATTCCCGATAATCCCCCTTGTTTGGGGTGCTTTAGCTTTCCCCAGGCACAAAAGCTAAGAAACCCGGGTTTTTCCTTTTCTTAGATAGGCCCCGCCAGCACTGGTCGCTATAGCTAAGGGGGAAACCGGCTTTTACGTAAACCTAGTGGGGAAACCCTTGGGGCACCCCCCCTGAATTAAAAAAGGGAAAAAAAGAAAAAAAGGACTGTGGAAGAAAGAATTTGATGTTTGGGAAAAGGGGAAAAACCCCCTTTTTAAGTTTTTTAAAGGAAATTTTCTCAAAAGGGCTTTTGACGTTGTTAATGGGTTGCCCCGGGTGCTAACACAGAGCTGAAGGGCTGTATCCAATCTTTTATGCCCCACACCAGAACTTTCCGTGTTGTTTAATTTTTGCACACACATACCAAAACAATTGCGGCAATCAATTTCTGAGACAATTCTGGTCTTCGTTGACATCTGCATGACCACATTCCCAATTGGAAAAACTTGACCTTGATCCAAAATGGGGGCCCTTTTGGGGACGGGTTTTTTGGACGTACCAAAAAGATGGGCCCCCCTTACCCATACTTCGGCGGGGTAACAGAACGTCGTTTCCCCCTTTCATTTCTGAAAATAAAAGTATCCGGGGCCACTCAACCTTAAAATAATCTAATGTTGGTCTCCCCTTTGGGGGGATCCTTACACCTGGGGGGGGGAGGGTAAAAACTTATGAATATAGATCAACAAACTGGTCCATCTCCTCCATTTTGCTGAATTTCTGTTTATATTCTTCTTCCTTCCCAGATTCTCTGAAGGACCATCCGGACCCACCAGCAGGTGTCATATGGAGAGTCACAGGAGGACTGTATAGCATGACAAAGGACGTTGGAGCCCCTTTTAGGGGTCCAGGGGGGAAGAAGGGAGCTGACAAAGACTGTGGTTACCAGCGTGCCAGCTGTGGGGGGTGGGACGGTTAAAGGAATGTCGTTGTGATGGGGGGAGTTGGGGTGTGATCTGGGTTTGCAAGCAAAGTGTCTTTTGCCCCCAGAAAAAGGACAAATTCGATTGATCAAATGGTTTCCCATTGTCTCCTCTAATGTGTCCCATCAGTAATGGCGTCCCTCTCCACCACATTTGGGTCCCAGTTGTCAGCACTTGGTTACCTGTAGTTTATCATGAGTACCTGAACTGATGAGGAACTGGTTCTCGCAATCCCCAATTAGATAAAGGTAGATGTACTATAGAAGAAAAAATAGAAGCATATCGAGAACCAAAATCGAGTCAATAATGGACATTTGAGGTTAGAGTGTAAGTTTACTAGAGCAAAGCATTACGTAATACCGCCTGTTATTTATACATCGCTGACATATTCTGCACCGTTGTACTCACATTAGTTACTGTCTATTTCCAACAGGTACCTGAATACTGTGAATTATATGGTGACCTGTGGCTGGGATAATGGGTAGGTGGGAGAGGCAGATGCCTATGGCATGTCCGTTTCCAATCAATATACTTTCCTCCATCCTAATCAACAAGATCTCAGTAATTTTCTCTATTCTGTAATATATGAGCACTATAGATAGTACCGTTACATGTACGTTATGGCTGATACAAATAAATGCTATTACATATACTATAGGTTTTGTGACACTGGGCACTGATGTGGCTTGTATGTATAGAGATTCATATTATAAAGCATCATACAGCATAGCAGTAGTGATTGCACTTGTACCCTTGCAAACATAAGTGGTTGATTCTGAAGGCCCCTTACCCTATAGTCACAGACAAAGAAGGGTTGTACTGCAATGTGACACACGTATATACATATATGCAAGAAAAAATATACAGAGTGTGGTACAAATACACACATATACACACTGTGACACACATATATGCAAACAAACATATACAGAGTGTAACACAAAAATACACATATACACACTGTGACACATATGCACACAAATACAGAGTGTTGAATATATACATACTGTGACACGCATATGCACACAAAAATATACAGAGTGTGGCACAAATACACACATATACACACTGTGACACACATAAGCAAACAAACATGCAGAGTGTGACAAAAATACACATATACACATTGTGACACACATATGCACATAAACATACAGAGTGTGGCACAAATACACACGTACACACTGTGACACATATATGCAAACAAACATGTACAGAGTGTGGTACAAATGCTCACATGTACACACTGTGACACATATATACCAACAAACATATGCAGAGTGTGACACAAAAACACACATACACACTGTGACACAGATATTTGCACAAAGTGTTGAATACATACATACTGTGATACACATATGCACACAAACATATACAGAGTGTGGTATAAATACACACATGTACACACTGACACACAAATGCAAACAAACATATACAGAGTGTGGCTCAAGTACACACATATACACTCTGTGACTCACATGTATACTTATATGCACATAAGCATTTACAGAGTGTGGTACAAATGCTCACATGTACACGCTGTGACACATATATGCAAACAGACATATGCAGAGTGTGACACAAAAACACATATACACACTGTGACACACATATTTGCACAAAGTGTTGAATATATACATACTGTGACACACATATGCACACAAACATACATACAAATACACACATATACACACTGTGACATATGTATACTTATATGCACACAGACATATACAGAGTGTGGAACAAAAACACACATATACACACTGTGACACACATATATGCAAACAAACATATACAGAGTGTAACACAAAAATACACATATACATACTGTGACACATATGCACACAAATACAGAGTGTTGAATATATACATACTGTGACACGCATATGCACACAAACATATACAGAGTGTGGCACAAATACACACATATATACATATATGCACACAGACATATACAGGGTGTGGAACAAAAACACACATATACACACTGTGACACACATAAGCAAACAAACATGCAGAGTGTGACAAAAATACACATATACACATTGTGACACACATATGCACATAAACATACAGAGTGTGGCACAAATACACACGTACACACTGTGACACATATATGCAAACAAACATGTACAGAGTGTGGTACAAATGCTCACATGTACACACTGTGACACATATATACCAACAAACATATGCAAAAGTGTACACAAAAACACACATACACACTGTGACACACATATTTGCACAAAGTGTTGAATATATACATACTGTGATACACATATGCACACAAACATATACAGAGTGTGGTATAAATACACACATGTACACACTGACACACAAATGCAAACAAACATATACAGAGTGTGGCTCAAGTACACACATATACACACTGTGACACACATGTATACTTATATGCACATAAGCATTTACAGAGTGTGGTACAAATGCTCACATTTACACGCTGTGACACATATATGCAAACAGACATATGCAGAGTGTGACACAAAAACACATATACACACTGTGACACACATATTTGCACAAAGTGTTGAATATATACATACTGTGACACACATATGCACACAAACATACATACAAATACACACATATACACACTGTGACATATGTATACTTATATGCACACAGACATATACAGAGTGTGGAACAAAAACACACATATACACACTGTGACACACATGTATGGTTATATGCACATAAAGCTATACAGAGTGTGGCACAAATACACATATATATATACATATATGTACACAGACATATACAGAGTGTGGAACAAAAACACACATATACACACTGTGACACAATAGACGTACAGTTATCAATTCAGTTGGATTTCTCTCACAGCGGAGGGTAGACACACAAGGATAGGCTGATCTAGCCAGCCGTGATGTAAAGACCCTTAAGCTGTAAGTTCTTCCCATCCCTATCTCCTCCTTCTGGACTGTTGTCTTTATGCAATGCCATCTGGTAAAGGTGAATATCTCCCATATAATGCCCACTGGTATACGGCACATAGAATAACATACAGACTTTATGAACATACAAGAGAAGACAATAATAGTAGCAGCAGCAGTAGGGAGTCAAGTGGCATGAGAACACAATGGGAGGTTTCAAGATTTTCCACCTTTCCTCCTTGTGTACTCCCTTATTTGGCACCAGATACATGAGATAAAACTGGTAGAGTCCACTTACATAATAGATTGGCAGCATAGCCTACAAGGACAGGGACATATACCCTGGCTACACAATAAAGAAGGCAGACATTATATAAAGTTTATCTGACATTGTTATACAGTGGTCATCAAAATTAAAGAACAACCTACAGTTTCCTAAATGTCAAGGTCACTACGTAGCTCTACTTGAAATGATCCAAAAAGGAGTAAATGAGCAGTATTTTAAACTTATTCATGAGTTACATATATTCTGAAGAACAATATAAAAAGAAAACTTCAATGAGATACTTGAAAAAGACACATTAAAATTAGAGAACTCTTTCAGAAACCTCCCAGTTACTGGTGTTAATCTGGCACCTGGTGCTAATATCCTTAAAGGGGTTGTCTCACTACATTGATTCATCTTACCTCAGTCCTGTTTCTTTGGTTTCATTTTGAATTTAGGGGTGTGTTTACTGGCTTCTACAAAGCTGCAGTAGCAGCCAGGTCTGTAGCTATAGCAACCAGCGCCGTCAGCCTATCAGGAGAGATTGAACAGGTCTGTAGCTATAGCAACCAGTGCTGGCAGCCTATCAGGAGAGATCAAACAGGTCTGTAGCTATAGCAACCAGCGCTAGCAGCCTATCATGACAGATTGAACAGGTCTGTAGCTATAGTGACCTGAGGAGCTGATGCATCCCATACAAAGAGGGGATATCTAGAATAGGTAGGACACCCGGTAATGGACAAATATTGCAAAGTGACTTGTTTTTGCAAGATCTTTAACATAAAAAGCAGCAATCCTTGTAGTGAGACAACCCCTTTAACTATCTGACAATTATCTGACAAACAGCTGATTTTGACACTGTTTTCGGAGCATTTCTTCTCCTACAACAGCGTAATAAAAGCCTCCAACACGCCCCTAGTTTATTTTCCTTGAGTCCTCTGTAAAACAGCGTTGTAGTTCACACAAGGCTTGGTTTTTCTGCTTGTTTTCCATGCTTCTTTGGGCGCTGAAAAAGAAGCATCATGTCAATACTTGAAGCATTTTCAGCGCTGAAAATCCACATAGGAATGTATATAGATGTAGGTTGTGGCGCATTTTTGCCACGTTTGGTGGTTATTTTCCGGCACGAACTGTAAGCGGCTGAAAAAAAGCTGTGCTTGAACATTGTTTGAGGCTTATTTTGCAGCATATTTTAGCATTGAAATACACTCCAAAATAAGCATAAACAAACTCACTGTCCCCTTAGAGCTCCAAATCCCCTACATAGATGAAGATATATGATACAATTCTGGCTGCCTGCAGCCACCACTAGAGGGTGCTTACTGCATACTGTGTTATTATTGAGTTCAATGAATAAGCAGTATGCAGTCACTATCTAAACCCCTTATTGTAGTTGAAGTCAGCCACATTTTAGCATGTGGGGAATTTGGAGTTCTGTATCAGAGAAAAAAACTGCTCTGATCGCTTTGGACCTATTTAGATTAGATTGTGCCTTAAAGCGGAGCATTATGGGACTCCAAGCGCATCCTGACTATGATTCTTGCATGAGTTTGACAATGCAACAACAGAGCTGAATCAAAAGATAACACGTCCTATCACCCAGTCCGTTATCTCCGCTCATATGAGCCTGTCAGCCCAGCCTTTACCTGCTCTGATCTTAATAAACTACATGAAATAAAAAGTTGCGGCTCACAGTAGCTGACAATGGGTGTAATAACATTGGTGATATCCTTTGTATTTTAATCAGCTGTGACATCTACTTTTCCGCAATGAATATCTGGAATCAGTTTAATTTATTTTCTTTCATTGTCGTCTTTATTAAATTGTCATCTTCTGTTAATATTGTGGTTGAACAAAAACAGCACGTCCATAGCTTGTATGGGGTATTGTAGCTCAGCCCCATTCAATTTAACTCCTTAAAGGGGTTTTGCCACAAAGTAAAATTGATGTGGAAAACGTGCAAATTAAATGATAAACATTTTCACCATTCATCATTATTAAAAATTCTGCACCGTTTTTGTTTTAGCTGCTCCTTTAGTGATCCATTGTTTACAGCTCGTTTCCAGGGGATACGACCAGGGCTGTGAGTTCCTCAGTCCAGGTCGCACATGCTCAGACATCACCTCTCCTCTCAGGCAGCTACTGAGTGTTCAAACCCCAGGTGCTGTCATTCTCCTCCCGTCCTCTGTGCTCCTTAGTAATTAGTCAACAGTGCAAATAAATAAAAAAAGAAACCTCAATCAGGTCTGTGCATTGATAAAGAGAAATAAAATCCACAGGTTTGGTTTCTGCAGGGATTTGAACCAAGGACCCTTGTGCTTGGAGGCAAAAGCGTTACCTCGCAGCTACTCACAGCTCTATACATAAACAGACCTTTCTTTGACTAAAAAGAGGAAAGGCCTGGTGATGTCATCCTGCAGCATCACAAGATATGCAATTCAAACAAATCACACACGCCCTCTTCTGAGCACACAGAGCTGAAGAGCTGGATACAGGAGGTATGAAATGAGATTGTGGCAAAACCTCTTTAACAATATATGACGTAAAGGTACAGCATTGTGTAATGGGCTCACTCGCTCCATGTTGTTATTTACAGCTAAGACTTGCCGCAAGCAGTAGAGATTAGTAGTAGCTCAGATTCTGGCATTTTAACTCCTTAGATGCCATACGTCCGCTGCCTCTAATGAATGGTGATGCGCCCCTTCTGTTGCCTAATCGGTTCCATTAGAAAGAGACTACAGGATGCTGAGTAGTTGGAGGTTGGGGCCCTAATGAAAGCCTCCACCAGGACCATCTTAGTACTCCTATTACACACTTCCATAGGCAGCATGTCATAGAAAAGCCATTATTGTATACTGTTCTGCAATATATTACTTTTGCAGAACAGTGTAGGAGCAGTCGCACCCTCTAGTGGTCAAGTGCCCTAGTAAAAAACTAAAAAAATATTTTTAAAGTTTCAAAAATAGAAAAATATGAATTGTTTATATTCCCCTTTTACTGTTCTACAAATAAAATAATTTACTTTTTAAATAAAAAAAAAAAAAGTTACTGCTCCCATAAAACTCTGATCGATTAAAATATACCAATATATATCTTGTCCGCCAGACTTGTGGGGGGTTTTTTTGGTTATGTTGCATTCCCAACAATCTTGAAATTAAAAGTGATCAAAATGTATCCCAAAAAGGATACCAATACAAACTACACTCCAGCCCACAAAAAAATATCACCCCTCACACATATCCAGACATGGAAAACCCCAAAAATTATTGTGCTGCAAGGCAAATAAAAAAAAAAAAAGAGTTTTAAAACAAAAAAAACAACGCTTAACAAAAACTTTAACCGTTTAGTATCATTGAAATCCCACTGAACTGCAGAATACAGATAGCACGACCTTCATAACAAACCGTGAACTCCATAGAAAACGAAACCCTCCACATAAATGGTGCAATTGCATTTTTTTTCACATTGAACCCCACAATTCTTTTTAATTGTTCCCCAGTACATTAAATGGTACCTTAAAAAAGTACATCTTGTCCTTCAAAAAACAAGCTCTTATACATCTGTGTACTGTAGATGTAAAAAAATTTGAAAAAATGTATGGCTCTTGGAAGGCGGGGACATAAAAAGAACACAATGTTAATGGCTGTGATGGGATTTGGTTAGTGGAACTGAGCTGCAGTACCAGACACAACCTAGGTTGGTGCTGTTTTTTGGGGGGTTTGCAAAAAGGAAGCCATGTTTTTCTAATACTTTACAATACCTTTTAAGGGAACCTCTCACGTTGAGCCTATTATCTGGTCTGCAGGCTCATTATGTTATAGAGCAGGAAGAGCTGAGCAGATTGATATATTGTTCTATGGGGAAAGATTAGTAGTATTTGTATTTTATTCATTAAAGAGTCCAGTGGGCGGGGTTGTCAGTGACTGACAATCTTCCTTGTATCAGCATGCATATAGAGCTAGCTGTCAATCACTGATAAGACCGCCCACTGGACTCCTTAACCCAACAGGGATTTAAATGAATAAAATACAATTCTCCTGAATCTTTCCCCACAGAACAATATATCAATCGGCTCAGCTCCTTCTGTTCTATAACATGGGGCCTGCAGATCAGATAGCAGGTTCAATGTGACAGGTTCTCTTTAAACTTAGCATCAATTTGCTGACCAAAGCGACTAGAATATATGGATAATCCATAAACATAGATGATTGTTCATACAGAATCGTACGCTATATGCATATTAACCACGGCTCCTAAGGACCCTTCGAGGGTCCTTTAATGGACTTGTTCAGCTTTCAACAACATTTCCATGGAAGATAATAGCATTAGGAATACGAATTAGCATAATGTAGCGTGATGAGTAGAGACCTCATGATGGTCCGTTGAACAAACAGAATCTCAATGTAAGGACTTAAAGGTTGTTTTGTTTGTGTGCACAAAATATAGTTTGAAAATAATTAAAGGAGTGTTCCCAACATAGACAGTGATTATATATCTCTAGGATCTGTCATCACAGTCTGATAGGTACCTGCACTTATCTCAGGATTCAGGCAGGGTCATCTTTTCCATTGGGCACACTAGGCAGTTGCCCGGGGGCCCCACAATTACAGGGGCCCCAAGTGTATTTTTTACATTTTTTTATTAAGGCACTTAATCACTAGAGGATGCGACTGCTCCTACACTGTTCTGCAAAAGTAATATATTGCAGAATAGTATACAATAATGGCTTTTCTATGACAAGTGTGTATGTGTGTCCCAGGAATGCAAGAAAAATACCCTGGATCCCTTGGTTGGCTTTGCTTATATAACTATTTGTGTGTTTTAAGGATGTGCAAACAGTTAAAAAGAAACATGGTGGAAAAGGGAGCAAGGGCTCCCTGCACTGCCAAATAGTCTTGGAGGCTGCAGGCTGCCGGTGTCCAGACATAAGCGGCGTGATAATATGGGTGTGCTTGGGTGTTTTTTGCAGACTGAAGTGCAATTTCATTGGTTCCATTTTCTAAAACCTGTGACTTTTTGATCACTCTTTATTCCTATTTTTGGGAAGGCACAACAACAAGAACAACAAAACATCATTTTGGCACTGGATTCAACAGGTGGTGTGTTTTAAACTTTTTTTCTAATAACTTTTTCATATTTTTGTACCTTCTAGTTTTAGTCTTCCTTGGGTACTTGCCAACTAGGGGGGACGAACTTGTACGTTACTCTGAAATAATAATGTAATGTATTGCAGAAAATTGTGCTATTCCAGGATATAATAGGAGCAGTAAGATGGCAGGCCTGGGAGTTTTCATTTGGCTCCTGGCTGCCATGACTGATGGTCAGCAAGGTGGTAAGTAGTTAAGTAGTAGGATGTAGTGTAACGTCCGGGATCGGAGTTATCTCTGGTCCTGGCCGCAGAAGGCAGGTACCAGATTTAACTGACAGCCAGCACTTGCCATGTATGGAGCTCCTGAACCCACTCCATACTTGCTTTATTGATAGGAAAAGGTAGGCAGTCTAGGCGGTTGCCTACCTCTGCCTATCCTTCGTCATGACCCTGGGTACAATCACACTTAAAACATAATTTTCTACAAAAAATGTGTCAGATATAACTAAACTGCATTCAGCCTTTCACATGTAAATTAACTTTATTATGAGCAGCTTTGATAATTGACCAGCTTCAGCCAAGTTTGGAGTGGCCAACAGGGGAGCAGGAGGAAACCCCAGTGGGCTCCTCGACATGGTAAGCCCCTGCAAATAGCAGGCATAGAGCATTCAGGTATAAAGGCAGAGAAGGCAAGAAGTATGTGCAGTCATGTACAATAGCCCGAAAATTGGGCCCCAAAATTCAACTTCACTGGTGGCCCCAAGAATCAACTCCACTGGTGGGCCCCAAGAATTAAATCCACTGGTGTTCCCCAAGAATCAACTCCATTGGTGGGCTCCAAGATTTGCCTCCACTGGTGGTCTTCAAGAATCAACTACACTGGTGGACCCCAAGAATCAACTCCACTGCTGGGCTCCAAGAATAAACTCCACTGGTAGACACAAAGAATCAACTACACTGCTGGGCCCCAAGAATCAACTCCACTGGTGGACACCAAGAATCGCCTCCACTGGTGGACCCCAAAAATCAACTCCACTGGTGGACACCAAGAATCGCCTCCACTGGTGGACCCCAAGAATCAACTCCACTGGTGGGCTCCAAGAATCAACTCCACTGGTGGCCCCAAGAATCGCCTCCACTGGTGGACCCCAAGAATCAACTCCACTGGTGGACCCCAATAATCAACTCCACTGGTGGGCCCAATGGATCAACTACACAGGTGGACCCCAGTCCCCACATTCTGACACTGTTTGCAAAAAAAAGTAAAGCTTTGTTGATAAGTGGTGGTAAACGTACGTCAAAAAGCAAAAACTGCACCGAGTGAAACATCCTCACTAAGAATTGGACAGGTGAAATTCCCAGTATGCCTACAACCTGCTGAAGATCTTCTACGCTACCTATGAATTGTGTTTTGTAAAAACCCATTTGCTTGCACTATACTGCATTGTGTTGCAGATTTTTCCTATTAAAGGGGTTGCCCAGTTTATAATGCTTTTATTTATTATATGCATAAGAGGAAATCTTACAAATTTATTTAATTTAGGAGCATAAAAGGCTGTGGTGGGACTTGAATTTTTATAACATTTTCTTGGCATACCCTTTTTCAAAATGGAAACCCCTTTATTGTCACTGGAAAGATGTATAAAGTTTTTATTTGTTATATTACTATAAGATAAATGTATATGGAATCAACAAAGGGGAAAAAACACATAATAAAAATAGGGCCCCGGGGTTCCCCAAACCCAAATTTTCCAGAAGAAGAATAACCCTACCGCCTTTAGAGATGTCCTTCTTCTAAATACTTGAAACTGGGGGGGTTTCACCGGAAAAATTTAGCCCAGCTTTTTAAACAAAACTTTTACCCCCAAAAAAAACCCAACTTTTGGTTTTTTAAAATTTTGGGGAAAAATGTTCCTTAAAAAAATTGGAAAAGGTTTATTTGCCCCAAAACCAGGAAAAGGCAATTTTTTGCCCCAAAACCCCAAATTTATGGGGCGGGGGTTTAAAAATGGGCAAAACCAAAAGGTTTTCCCAAAAAATGGAAGGTTTTTAAAAAAGGCCTTTGGTAAAAAAGGGGTTATGGGCCCCGGGTTTTAGGGGAGGCTGTTGGCAGGCCTTAAAAGGCGGTATTGGTATTTTTTGAAAAGGAGGTATGGGAGGGTATAGGCTTTTTGGGCAGGGTATTGGGCCGCTTTTTAAGGGTTTGGTAAAGGGCAGCGGAGGGGTCAATAATACAAAATTTTAAAAACCAAACCATCCTTTTTAAATGGGTCCATGGGGGTTTGCCCCGTCTCCCGGCCTCGGCTCTGCCCTATCTTCTTGGGGGCAAAAGGGGGGGGTCTTCACCGCCCAACGGACGGGGCGACAACGGCCCCCTTTAATGCCCGGGTGCCCGGGACTGCCCCCCCTTCTCAGGGGGACAAGGGACCCTTTTCGGGAAGGAGGCTCGCCTGTTGCCCCCATGGTTCTTAAAACTTACCAAAGTCCGGGGGGGGCCCTTTCATTTTTATGGGGTGTAGGTTTGGGGCTGTGGCCCCCGGGACGGGCCCCAGCAACGGGTCTGTTCCCTTTTACCGGTTCAGTTTTTATCCCCCTTCCCTGTGGGAAAAGCCTTTTTTAAATGAAGGGGGCCCCCTGCGGGGGGCCATCGCTCCAGGGGCGGGCCCAGTACAAAACCTTTTTTTTACAGTTTAAAAGGGTCTTTCTTTGGGGTTATTTCCTTACATTAGTGGGGAACCTCACCTTAAACCCCCTTTTCGTTAGGTCTTCTTTTGGGGGTTTTGTTTTTACAAACGGGGAAACAGGTTTATCTCAATTAATGGGAAGAGTGAGGTTCTGGCCCTTATTAAAACTTTAAGGATTTTTTCGGGGCTTTTTTCCTAAACCCCCAAAAGCAGAATCACCCCACTCCAATTAAGGAAATTCAAGGGCTAAGGTCTCCTTGCAAATCTTTTGGGAGAATTTTTGGGGTGAATTAAATAACCTGTCCCTTCTCAAAACTTTTACAAAAATTTTAATTTTTTCAAGGGACGCCCCCTTTTGAAAATTTTGGAAAACCAAAAAATTTTTAAGGGAAAACTGCTATTTTGGTTCTGAAGCCCCCAAATAAATGTTCTCCCAACAAAAAGTGAAGGGATGGGGATTTTTAAAGGAAAAATGAAAAAATTGTTTAAATCCAAGTTTTATAAAGGCGGGATTTCATTTTAACTTCATTGGGGAAAGAGCTGTTTAAAGTTTGGAATTAAATTTCGTGAGGGGGATAAAAAGCTTTTAAATGGGTCATTTGTATTAGGGGAAGGGGGCATGAAAGGGTTTGGGTGGCCCTTGGACCCTCTCTACAGTACAGTGCTAAAAACTGTCCTGAAGCTCTTAAAAGAAATTAGTAAGGGCATGCATTTATTGGTGGTTTTTAGCGCCTCTCTAAAGTCAGTGCTTTTACTAAATTTTTCCCTTTCTCTCTTACATTATTAGTGGGGCCCATGCAGTGTTTGGGCGGTCTATGGGCCCTTCTACAGAAAAATGGGAAACTGCCCTGAAACCTTTTAAACATTTTATTAGTGAGGGAAAGCATGTTTGGTGGTCTTGTAGCCCTTTCCAGTACAGTGCGGTACTACATCCCCCTGTATTTTGCTTCCTTACATTTTTCCATGGGGGTTTGCTTTTTTTGAAAAGTGGAAATTGTGGTTTTTTGGGAAAAAACCCCCTCCTCCCCCCTTAAAAACAGTAAAGTGCGGGGTAAACTTATGTCCTGGGTACTACTCAATACAATTTTTGCCCCGGGATGGGGGGAAGTTTTTTTTCCCTTGGGCTCCAAAGGTTGAGGGGGCCCCATTTTTTTTAAAAAATAAAATGGAAATTAATAAAAGTCCCCAATTAAATTTAAAAACCAAAAAGTACAGGTTATGGTTGGTGGCCTTGAACTTGTCCCCCTTTAAAAAAGAAGAGGCGGCTTAAACCCAAATAGGAAACCAAACCCCCAATCCCTGCACCTCACTAATACAGGGTTAAGAGCGTACGGGACATGTAGTACCGCACTGTACTGTGGGAGAGGGCTATTGACCCCCAACCCATGTTTGCCCCTCAAAAATTAATGTAAGAGAAGAACGGGAAACTGTAGTACCGCACTGTACTTTTAAAGGGGAAAAAAAGATATTTTAAAAAAAACCAAAATTTGGTATGCAAACCATCCCCCTTTTTTAAAAACTTTAAGGGCAGAAAGGAAATGAAAGTACCGACTGAACTGTAAAAGGGGCCCGGCTTTTGACCCCCAAATTTAACTAAAAGGCACTTCACAGAGGTTTTAAAACCCCCGTTTTTTTGTTATGATAATGGGTTTTTTTTTCAGTGTCGGGGATTTTGTATCTTAAAACTTGCTTTTAAAAATACAATGTCCCAGGAAAGACCTTTTTTGTTGAAAAATTGTATTCGGGGGAAATTTTAACTTGTCAAAACCCTGCATTCATAATATGAGTTCCCTTCCTGGCTAAGCCCCAAAAAATTTTTGAAAAATTTTGGGGAAAAATGGGGGGGCCACTTTTAAAAGCAAAAAAAAAACAACCCCTGCCTCATGGCAAATTGTGGGAGAAAAGGGCCCTTGTTCGAGGCCATGCAAGCGGGGACAAGTATCCATTACTCCGCACTATAGTGGACATTGAAATCCTAATTCAAGGACCTTGAGATGATTTGGGCGGTTTTTGGGGCCCCTTTTTGGGGGCCTGTCACTTCGGGGGGTGTTTCCTTCTGGTTTTAACGATAACCTTAGATGATGTTTGTTCCTGGCAGCTGAACTGGAGGTTAAACCATCTTTTTCCAAAAAAGAAAGTTTATTTAGGGCCCTTTTCCCGGATCCCCCAAAACGGAGATTTTTTCGTGGGGAAGAGAATACTTTTTTCAGATGGGGAGGGTTGAAAGGGAACGTTGATTGCAACACAGGGAGATGTGTTCATCCCTCGTCCTTGGACAAGTTAATAACATCTTACTCTGCGAAGTCTTCCTTTATTTCGGGTTTAGTGAAGCCCACAGTACTTGAGAAGATGTGGACGTCCCTTATTATACAATGTTAAGCATTTTTGCAGCCTCCTTTTCATGCGCTTATGGGAACTCTTCTGTTACTTTGTATTTTATGCAAATACAGAAGAAAATAACTTGGCCGCGTTCCGTGTTCCGGCAGAAGCTTCTTATCTTCTGGGTGAGGGCTCCTTTGTTAAGGGACCGGCTTCCTTTGTTGGATGACTCGTCTGTCAGCTGTCTTCTCGGAGCGCAAATTTTAATTTATAGGTGATCTAAAAGCAAAGAAAACCTCCGCCTTTGTGTTTCTTCTTTCACAATTTTGCTTTGGAGTTAACTCAATATTTAATTTTTTTTTAGGATTATTATTTTCCAAATTCTTTCAGTGAGAAAACTTTTGCTGTCAGATTGAGTTTTCCTCCATTTGACGTACTGGGTATTTAAAGGGGTTGCCTGGCCTAGGCTGAGTCACAATCCACTTATACGTATACCCGCACACAAATTGTCTTTTCAAAATTATACAAATCTTTATTTATAACATATTCCTTATATACATAAAGTTTTCCATTTAGAATGGTAATCGGTTCAGGGCTGTGTAGCAATGTGCCCTGCTGCTAAGAAACCTCCGTCACCAATGTCCCTATAACAGGCTCATTTAGAAATGTCAGTCACTGCTGTAGCTTGAAAAAAGCCCTGGTCAGGGCTGAAACCGCTTTTGGGGGTCAATAAACACATTTTTTGGGGGTTGCGCCTCCGTTTATTTTATCATGCTGTAGGGCCAAAGCCGAAAAAGGAGGGGGTTTGGGAAAAGCTAAAAAACCCCAGCCACAGCCTAAACGGAAGTGTGAGCATGAAGGTAGAACCCCCCACCCTAACAGAAGTAACCTAAGCTGTAGAACCCCCACAGCTGAGCGGGAATGGGAACCAAAAACGTAAACCCCCCACAGCCTGAACAGGAAGTGGGAACCTAAAGCTGTAGACCCGCCACAGCCTAACAGAAGGGGAGCCTAAAAGCTGTAGAACCGCCCACAGCCTGAAAAGGAAGGGGGTTCCTGAAGTTTAGAACTCCCCAACCGAACAGGAATGGGGCCGAAGCGAGAACGCCCAACAAAACGGGAAGGGGGTGCCTGAAGCTGTAGAACCACCCACAGCCTGAAAGAAGTGGGAGCCTAAAGCTGTAAAAACCCCCACAGCCTGAACAGAAATGGGAGCCTGACTTAGAGCCCCCAAACCCGGGAAAAAAGGGGGGTGGGACCTGAAGCTGTAGAAACCGCCCACAGCCGGGGAACAGGAAGTGGGAAAGCTGAACGAGAACCGCCCACCCCATGAACGGGAAGGGGGAGTCTAAAGCTGTAGAACCCCCACAGCCGAACGGAAATGGGACCCTAAGCTGTAAGCCGCCCACAGCCTGAACGGGAAAAGTGGGTCCTAATGTAGAACCGCCCCCCAGCCCTGAACGGGAAGTGGGAACCTGAAGCTCTAGAACCGCCCACAGCAGAACAGGAAGTGGGTGCCTAAAGCGTAGAAACGCCCACAGCCTGAACAGAAGTGGGGGCCGAGTTGTAGAACCGCCCACAGCCTAAAAGGGAAAGGGGAGCAGTAAAAAGCAGACCCATAAATCATTAATCAGCATGGTGAAAACATCTTTTAAGGATAATCCCAGTGAGGACATTTTTTGGGAGTCAAAAACGTCATTGCTGTAAAAAGCTCACAGCCGAAAAAAGGGTGGGAGTCTGAAGCTGACTGTGAAAGCAAATTCTGTAAAACCTGCGGATAAATTTCTTAAATCTTGGACAACTCCTTTAATTTTTTATGTGGCGTCTCTGGTCATATCTACATTCTTTCCATTGCAGATTTCATTGGCATTGCTGTGTGTTGTGTGACAGATTTATCAGTTTGTCTGCGTTTCCATTACACCAACAGAACAGAAACCCTAAGACCCTGGAACACTTGGCGATTAGCTTACGCTCCATTCATGTTGTGTTTTTGTACCTCTTTGCTGTATGTATTGGTATATTGAGAAATCTTCCAGCACATATTGTATGTCAACTGGATCAATAGGCCCCCATTGACCAGACAGGAATGTCTTTTTGGCCTACATTCAGCTATATACGTCAGAGCTGCTTGTTTTTATACTGTATGGAATAATGCAGCCGACTGTGCTATTCTGTACAGTGGTTTCCATTAAAAGAGCATAATAGTCTGCGGTATACTTTTTTTTAACACAGGAGCCTATGGGTTATGGACACCATTAAGTGCTGTCCATTAAACATTTATGTCCTATGTTTCTACCCTGCTGAAAAGCTCAGACACACAATGTAAGACACAGTGATCCTTATCTTTAAAGGGGCATGCTCACCACATTGATTAGCTTTAGGTAAATTAAGACTATTACCAAATACATTGCTGTTCAGATTTTGCTTTCTTTCAGAGTGAGATAAGTTGTTATCTCTTGCTTGTGTACAAAAGCTTCCCTAGGTTACCAGCCACCTTTCTCTACTCTAGAAGCTCTGGCCAGGCTGGTGATATTACTCTCTGCTGTGTCTTATCAACAGCACAGGAGCTTGTTAATCATTCCTACTGACAAACTTTAACTCTCTAGATCTCTGTAACTTTCTCCCCTGATGTTTAGACCCCTCCATCAACAAAGTGTGTCTAACAGGTTCATAGCAGAATAGCAGAGCTGAAATGTCAGTCACTGCTGTAGAGCTGCCCACAGCCTGAACAGGAAGTGGGAGCCTGAAGCTGGCTGTGAAGAGGAACTCAGTAAGGGGGAGTTAACGATTACTGCAGCGCGTACAGTAACCCACCCGGGCCCCTTTATTGGGACACCCGTCCAACTGTCTTAACACTTAATTTCTAATCACCAAACACCGGGGAAAATCATGATTTTGGGCATTTTAAAATGGCAAGGGAAAACTCCCCATTCAAACCCGGGATTTTATGGGAAAAAAGGTGATTTTAGTGCCTTTTGGGGCGTGGCATGGTTTGTTTTGGGGCCAGAAGGGCTGGTCTGAGTATTTCAGAAATGTGATCTCCTGGGATTTTCACGCACAACCATCCAAAGGGGGTTTCAGAGAAATGTCCGAAAAAGAAAAAACATCCAGTGACGGCAGTCCTGTGGGGGGAAATGCCTTGTTATGCCCAAGGTCAAAGGAGAATGGGCAGACTGGTTCGAGCTGAAGAAAGGGAACAGTGACTCAAAAAGCCACCCGTTAAAACCAAGTAGGGGGGAAAAACATTTGAACGACAGACGGGCGAACTTTTAGGCAGTGGGCTACAGCAGCGAAGACCACCCGGGTGCCACTCCTTTCACTAAGAACAGGAAACTGAGGCTCCAAATTTTTCCCCAAACTCACGAAATTGGCCCGTAAAGATTGGGAAAAACGTTGCCCGGGTTATGAGTCCGATTTCTGCGCGACATTCGGATGGGGAGGGGCAGAATTTGGGTCAACAAAATAAAGCTGGATCCTCCGCCCTTTTTTCAAAGGTTCAGGCGGTGGTGTGGTGTCAAGGTGTGGGGAAAATTTTCTTTTGGACTCTTTGGGCCCCCTTGTACCAAATTTAGAGTTGCAACCCTGTTAACATCCAACAAGAATTGAGGCAGTTCTAAGGCAAAAGGGGGTCCAACCCCTTCTACAAGGTGAACCCAAAAAGGGCCGGTGAGTGTATGTGCCACAGCACATCGTGTGTTTTGGGAGCTCGTGCTAAGATGCGCGGACCCCCGGGGGGCGGGGGGGGAGGGAAGGTGGCGATAGCCCGCCGGCCCATTGACATTTATTACTCGCAGCGCATATTCCGCCGTGAATAATTGAAATGTCACTTATCTCCCCGCACATACAATACGATCATATTGTACGAGCGGGGAGAGGGGGCGTAATCTTGGCACGCATCTCGCCCGTATTAGGAAGCAAATACGCAGCAAAATGCACGCTGATTTTACGTCGAGTGAACATACCCTAACAGAGATTTTTTGTCCAATGCAGAGGAACCCTTTAAGGACAATACCAATGAAGTAGAGACAACCACCCTAAGGGACATGGGTCATACTGACCCGGATGGAAGCATTTTTCCTGTCATTTACCAGGAGACCTTTCCTGGGTACATTTAGATTGTGAAACAAGTAGATGCAATTTTTGGTATGTAAAATTTTCCTTTTGGAGATTTAAGATAAGATGGAAACTCTCCATGTTTGGACCCCACTGATGAGTCTATGTGAGAACGAAACGCGTTTAGGGAAAGTATTTTTGTGACTAATGAATATCTACTTGATAATCTGTTGTATATGGAGAAAATAATTATTTGGTTATTAGTAAATATGTAGGTGATAGGTCTAAATATTATATAAATTATTTTTATAATATATTTTTTATGTCTGTGATGTGGAGGTTCCTTTTTAATTAAGGTAATTACTTTGATACAATTCTTGGAGACAGTGTATATCTACAGTTCTTGTGTCCCCTTTAAGGATTGTCAAGGAAAATAGGAATAGTATTGTGGGGTCGCCCTTATCGGGGCGGATACTCTGTGAAGGGCATAGTCCGGAACTAATTAGGGTAACAAGAGTAGAGGTATCCCTAGATTGTTGTCTTTTATGTGTGAGTTTGTTTATGAATAGTATTAATAAAGGTTAAGTTTTAATTAGGAATTATTTTTTTGTGGTATTATAGTATTCTGGTATAATTCCGGCTGTTGGGAAAGTTGGTATTGTTACAATACCAATGAAGGCATTATTTTGGGACCCAAATTTAGGAAGGCAAACCCCGTAGCTTTTAGATCATTTGGCTCTACCGGATTACCACCATGCTATACGATAATTAAAAATATTAAATATAATATATAATATATATAATATATATTAATTGCACCAAATTGTATTCCAGAAGTGGAATCTAATTCTTTTATATTTAAGAGATTGTTCCATGATGACAGCTTCTTTACACATACTTAATTGGGGTATAGGGACATCATAGTAGAGGGGTACCCTACTTCGGACCACCCTATTTAAGCCAGACTAAAGAGTAGCTCTCACACTGGTGGACCTGGCGGACCCATCAGTATGGTTGGCATGTTTTGTAATTTTTAACTGTAAAAGGGGTTGATTCAAAGAGACATTTTAAAGGGGATGTATCGCTTCCTTACTTCGGCTGATTCATACTGCTCTCAGCTTCTCAACTCTGGAGATGCAGGGGTGTTTCTTCCCCTCCCAGCTGGGTGACATCATCCCCCCTTCACTGTTCACGCTGGCTCCCGAGACTCCCCGCCTCTCTGAGTCATGTCACTGTCTCTCTCTCTGTCTTATTTATAAGAGCAACAAAAACCAAGGGACCGGGCACTCGTTTCTTGGTAATAATCCTCGTGGAGATAGACGTAGGATAAAAATACATTTTATTCCATTAAAATATTAAGGTATGAGCCTCATCGTTACTCTGCAATATTGGGGCTCATACCTTAATATTTTACTGGAATAAAATTTATTTTTATCCTACGTCTATCTCCACGAGGGTTATACCAAGAAACGAGCGCCCGGTCCCTTTGGTTTTGTTGCTATTTTCCGTAGTTTGCCGGTCGCCTGTTTTTGGCCGGAGGATTAGGACTACGCGGCCGCTGTTTCCGAGGCTCAGATTGAGCCACTCATGTCATCATGAGTGTTGTGCCTCTACCATAATCGCACAACACCATCAGGTGAGCACCCTCTATTGTATTGTATATTGCTTATTGTATTGGACGTACTTTCACAGAAGAGCGCCACCTCTCTTTTTTATACCCTTTACTTATTTATAAGAGCTGTATACATACCACAGGTTGCATTCAATCTAGACTGAGCACTGATCTCTTCTCCTCTCACAGCTGGAGATTTGTTACAGCTTTCTATGAACCTCACAGATCTCCCTTCTATGCAGGAGAGGCAGGGATCGACACACAATTGTGCTGTTTCCTGATTATAGAAGCCCTGCAGTGTTATTCTGTTTCTTCTGGCTGTGCAGAGTGAAAATGTGCCGATCCCTTACTCTGAGTGAGAGAGACAGGAATGCAAGCTCCGTGAATACAGCCGACTGGGGGCCGAACAGAATGTAAATGAGCTAAATGCAAGGAGGAAAGATCCGACCAGCACTGGATATCAGTGTAAACAGAAACAGAAGATAAGGGATCCTGTGATAACAAGACAGCTTTGCTAATGACATCTAATTGCAAAGTTACTTGGTTTCACTGTCCCCTTATTCTGAAGACCATTCAATGAAATGATAAAACCCCTTTAACCTTAAAGGGATTGTCTGGCATACCAAAAAAACCTAAACAATCTTAGATATCTAGCCTGAGTCTTCATTCATGTCCTTGGCATGTGGTCTGTGTTAATTTGTATTTTTCCAGTGTTGTATGTAGCCTCCCTTCTCTGCAGCCACTCAGCAGCATTTCCTGTTTGAAACCTGTTTCCCATTGCCCTGGGAAACTACAAGCCACAGGATACTTTTCTGTGCTTTATTTATCTTCTTTCCTCCCAACACCAGTCTCAGTGCACACCCTCCTTCATGTAGAAAGCTTTAGGAGGCAGCTCCAAATGATATGTGGCTTTATGCACCTGATCTCCTGGGCTTGACACAGAGCTGTTTACTGTGTGTGGAGACACAGAACTACTGAGCTTCCTGTCATCAAATAACAGATGTAGAACTGCAAGAATCCCACACAGAATGTGATGAAAATACATTACAAAAGTGCTGATCTATGGAAGAGACAGTTATAGAAAAGATATTTTCCACTGAGACAACCCCTTTAAAGGAGTTGTCTCACTACAAGGATTGTTTTTTATGTTAAAGATCTTGCAAAAACAAGTCAATCTGCAATATGTGTCCATTAACAGTGTCCTTCCTATTCCTAGATATCCCCTCTTGTATGGGCTGCATCAGCTACTCAGGTTGCTATAGCTACAGACCTGTTCTATCTTTCCTGATAGGCTGCTAGCACTGATTGCTATAGCTACAGACATGTTTGCTCTCTCCTGATAGGCTGCCAGCGCTGGTCGCTATAGCTACAGACCTGTTCGATCTCTCCTGATAGGCAGCCAGCACTGGTCACTTTAGCTACAGACCTGTTCGATCTCTCCTGATAGGCTGCCAGCACTGGTCACTATAGCTACAGACCTGTTCAATATCTCCTGATAGGCTGCCAGTGCTAGTCACTATAGCTACCGACCTGTTCTGTCTCTCCTGATAGGTTGCCAGCACTGGTTGCTATAGCTACAGACCTGTTCGATCTCTCCTGATAGGTTGCCAGCACTGGTTGCTATAGCTACAGACCTGTTAGATCTCTCCTGATAGGCTGCCAGCACTGGTCGCTATAGCTACAGACCTGTTCGATCTCTCCTGATAGGCTGCCAGCACTGGTCGCTATAGCTACAGACCTGTTCGATCTCTCCTAATAGGCTGACAGAGCTGGTCACTATAGCTACAGACCTGGTGTCCTCAGCAGCTCCTCACTGCAGGCTAGTAGTAGCCAGTAAACCAATAAATTCAAAAATGAAGCCGAGAAAACAGGATTGAGGTAAAATGAATCGATGTAGGGTGCAAGTTTTCTACACAGTGTCTTCGAGTGCGCTCGCCCTGCATTGAACGACCATGGATAAGATGCTTTAGGGTGCTGAAAAGTGAGCTGGCTAATGGATACTACGTTCTAATGAGGACTTTCCAAAAAAAAAAAAATATAATATATGTATAATATATGGAAATTGCTATTGATACTGCCATTTTTGGGGACTTTTATTGTAAGTTCAGGGAGTTATAAATTAGTTTTTATAGTGATAAAGTTGAGCTTTTGCACATTTTTTGTATTGTGACTATTGTTTGAAGGTGCATAAAGTTGGGGGTTGGGACCTCTAGGTTGGTCACTGTCTTGCGTAAATACGTCCGCAAATACATCCATATTTTCCATTGGTATCAATTGTAAGCTAATTGTTCTTTATTTTAGGCTGAGTTGGTGATGTATTTACGGACATAAATACGTCCGTAAATACGACCCGAACTAATCCCTGGGAATATAGAAATCCTGTTTGGAGGACCACAGGTCCCAGCAAGACCTGTACTGTGCAGGCTCTTGCTGTAGATACTAAATAGAATAAAAGGTGAAAGAAGCAAAAAGACATCTTACATTTTTGGTATTAAAAAGGACGAAAATTAACATTAGTACAACATCATCAGTGGCTTATTTAATGTAGAATTAGTTTTATTCTCTCCGTATTTTAAGACCTTTTATAGCTGATATTTCTTTCTTTGGAGATCTTATATATTATATATATATATATATATATATATATATATATATATATATATATATATATATATTTATATATATATATTGCCCTTAATTTTAAATAATCAACTTTTTCTATACATTGAGAACGATTTTATACAACTTTGATATTTATCTTTATTCAGTAATTAATTTTAGAGACAACTCTTTTTTATTATTGTACTGTTGTAACTGTAGACCTAGAGCACATTTTGTCCCATTATGTTCTAGCTTCACTGCACCTCCTCCGGCTCAGGTAGACCACATTGAACTAGGTCTGCCTGTCGGAGCTGTAATGCGCCTCACTTTGCCGACCGGCATTCCTACATGCGTCGGAGTACTGGAATCTGGTGCGTCCCGCCCCAGAACGCCCACAGCACGCCCCTTCATGTTAGGCGAATTCCATCGCCTAACATCGCATTTGAGCGTCCGACAGCGGAGTCGGCACAGTGAGGCGCAGTATACGCCTGAAAACAGGTGGAAAGCCCGATCATACATGTCGCCCAAAGTTTCCATGTAAACCAGGTCTAACTCATAGAGCAAACAAGCAAAGCAGCTCCATCACCAGCATCTGCAGAACAAAAGCTGGTTATATTCATTTTATTACAGACTAATCAGTCATTTTGCAGATATAAGAGTTGAAAAGAGCAAAAAAAAAACAGTTTTTCTAAAACAAGCTAAAAATTTTACACGGCTTTCATTAAATCCACCAATGACACCACATAACAGCTATTTCAGATACTACTCAGCTTTACTCGTTGTCATGGAAAGGATTAAAGTGTTCCTGAATGTTCCTGCTCCCTCGTGCACTATTCATTCCACATTATGGGGCAAACAATTAAGGTCTATGTTTTTTAATTAAAAAAAAAATGTATGCAGATGAATTGCCATTGACTTCTCCCTGCAAAACAACACTTATCTTAACCCCTTAGGCCCGGTTCACACGGCTTATTGCCGAAGTAATTGCGGGGACGAACTTCGCCCCGCAATTATGCCGGCTCCGTGCAACGGGGGCGGGGATAATGTGCGTGTTTTATTCGAGACAAGTTGTACTTTATGGGGGAATAGTTTAACTTCACTTAGAAATAATTGCAGAATTTAAAAAAAAATCATTTTTTAATTTTTGGGTTTTTTTTTTTATTTTTTTACACCATTCACATTTCACAATTAATAACTTGTTAGATTAATTCTACAGCTTATTATGGTCATGTGGATACCTAATATGTGTAGGTTTTTTTGTGTGTGTAATATGTGCACCATTATTATTGTATTTTGATTTTTTTTTACAGTTTTTATGTTTTTTACTTTTTTTTTTAAATCCCATGAAGGGAGAACTGTTTTACTTTTTTGTTTACCCTTGTAATGTATTAGCATATTCATATATGCAAAAGATCCCAGTACCACACAATGAAACAGTGGCTATATACAACCTCTTGATTAATCAAAATACACCAACAAGAAAAGAGGAAATCTTAATAAAACATAAATTTTACATAATATTAATTCAAAATACTACAAAGTTGGCTATAAATCTCACAAATAGAAGGTAGCCTAGAAATTACAAAAAACTCCAAAAAACTTAAAAAAACTGGCAACTGACCCTAATAGGCCCTGAATGTTACAAAAATAATCTAGCCTGACAAAAAACAGGGAACTCGCCCTGATAAGGGCGTTCCTGTCTGGAACCTGTCCCTGAACCAATAATAATAATAGGGTTATTGGTTCAGGGACAGGTTCTGGACAGGAACGCCCTTATCAGGGCGAGTTCCCTGTTTTTTGTCAGGCTAGATTATTTTTGTAACATTCAGGGCCTATTAGGGCGCATCCCCACTGCACAGGACAAATACCAGCCGGTATTTGTCCTGTTTTGCGCCCGTCCCCGCGGCCACGGGGGGGGCGGCTTTTCTCCGCGATGAACGGAGAATAGCCCCCCCCCCCCCCCCTCCCATTGAGAAGCACATCTTCCGTCCGGAAACCGGACAGAAGATTGTGCTTCTACAATGTTTTGCCGCCGGACCGCCGGCGGCAAAACTGTCCGACGGCAAAATCCTTGCAGTGGGGACTGCTGCACGGGTTTTCCATAGAGCACAATTCTGCTCATTTTCGGCCGGTTTTTCAGGCGGTCTGCAAAACCACAAACCGGCTGAAAAACCGTCCGAAAACCCATGCCGTGGGGACACGGTTGCCAGTTTTTTGGAGTTTTTTGTAATTTCTCGGCTACCTTCTATTTGAGAGATTTATAGCCAACTTTGTAGTATTGTAGTATTTTTAATTAATATTAAGTAAAAGTTATGTTTTATTAAGATTTCCTCTTTTCTTGTTGGTATATTCATATATGCTAATACATTATAATCTGTGTCAGTCTGACACAGGCAGTGATTAGGACAGCACACAGTCTCTCCTGATCACTGGCTTCTTACACAGACAGCCCTGGGACTACTCGAGGTCCCCAGGGCTGACTGTGCAGCCGTTCCCCGGGCTCTGTTGGGTCACCGGGTGGTCCGATCACCCAACAGAGTAGGGGAAACCCTTTGATTGCGCTGCGGTAGCTAACTGCGGCAATCAAAGGATTAAAGCACCAGGGAGCAGAGCTTTCCCCCGCTTCTCAGTGCTCGCAGGAGCTGTGCTGGGAATAGTGCTGTGTAGTACAGCCCCGATCTCAGCGCTGCTGCGGCGCCCGGAGCCGCAAACACCGATGTCTGCAGCGACACCAAAAGACGGTGGGCGGTTGATAAGGAGTTAAAGGGACATCCAAAATTTTCTTATCATAGATTGACAAGCAATATGTGACTCTTATATGGATTTTTTTTTCATTAGGTGGTTGAGGTTTTTTTTATATAATTTTTAAACCTATGTACATGACTTCCTGGCTTTTCCCTGACTTCCCTTCTGTGAGCTCTGATAGCACAGCAGTGAGAGGATTGCTTGTTGGTCATTTATTTTTTTTGTCTGAGCAGTGTAAATATTATCAGCAACCACCTGCCTTCTTCCTCAATGCAGAAAAAGATTACCCTATTTCCTATCATGTATTGATTGTGAGCTAGTATAATCTCCTCTATCCCTGTGGAGAGAACATTTTAGCATTCATGTATTTACCTACTATTTTTTAAAAAAAGAAAAAAAGAGAAATAAAGCAAAAGGAGGTTATCTGCCCCTGCCATACAAAAAGCTCTCTTTCACATCTAAGAAGGACAATATTTTTTATGTCATTATGTCATTACCTACTATTTTTAAAAGAAAGATTAAATCGCAGCTAAAAATAAATGAGATTAGTCTGCCCCGCCTACCAAAAGCTCCTTACACCTAGAGAAGGAAATATTTTTTTATAAAGTCATTATGTCATTACCCTATTTAAGAAAATAAATCGCACTAAAATAAAGTGAATTAGTCTGCCCCCATACCAAAAGCTCTCTTAAAAAAGCTGAGAAAGGGCAAATATTTATATTATGTCATTACCTATATTTGTAATGAAGAGATAAGTCGCAGCAAAAGTAAAGTAGATTTGTTTGCCCCTGGCCAACCAAAAGTTCTTACACACTAGAGAAAACAATATTTTATATTTGTCATTATGTCATTACTACTTTTGTAATGAAGAGATAATTGCAGCTAAAATTTAAAATGAGATTAGACTGCCCTGCCAGACAAAAGCTCCTACACAGCTAGAGAAACAATATTTTATATTATGTCATTAGTATTACCTACTATTTGTAATGAAGAAATAAGTAGCAACTAAAGCAAAGTGAGGTTAGTCTGTCCTGCCATACAAAAGCTCTCTTACACATCTAGAGAAGGACAATATTTTATATTATGTCATTATGTCATTACCTACTATTTGTAATGAAGAGATAAGTCGCAGCTAAAGTAAAGTGAGATTAGTCTGCCCTGCCATACCAAAAGCTCTCTTACACAGCTAGAGAAGGACAATATTTTATATTATGTCATTATGTCATTACCTACTATTTGTAATGAAGAGATAAGTCGCAGCTAAAGTAAAGTGAGATTAGACTGCCCTGCCAGACAAAAGCTCTCTTACACAGCTAGAGAAGGACAATATTTTATATGTTATTTTGCATAGTTGTGCCAAATTGAAAAAATTCTGGGAACATTTTTTTTTTCCAGGAATAGTTGTTTTAACAAAAATACTCCTTTGTAACGGCAGTCTTCCATTAAAGGGGTTGTCCACCGTGTAAGAAAATCTAAGCAGCAGCTCCTAAGGCCCCAGTAAAATGTAAAAAAAAAACAACTTATACTCACCTTCCTCCGGCCCTAGTTGCAGTGCTGTGTCTCTCCGGTCTTTTGTTTTTGTTCTGTCATGTCTGAACAGTGATGTAAATGACTGGCCTGTGACCATTGCGGCCAATCAGCGGCTTCAGCAGTGGCTACCCAGTTCAGAGGTGGCAGAATGAAAACAGAAGACTGGAGGGGTGCGTCGCTGCAACTGGGAATTTTTTATTTTATTTTACTGGGGCCCAGGAGCTGCTGCCTTTAATGTATAATGACAGATGTTAAGCTGCCAAATAAATCACAAAAGGATTCCTTTTGGCACATTTTTCCCATTGAAAATTCTGAGTATGTCACGGGATACTTTTGGACACATCTTTTTGCTTAAAATTGGAATTAGGCCCAGTTTTACTATGACCATATTCAGCAGCAAGTCTGCAAGCTGTGACATATTCTCTTCAAGCACAGGTATAGTGCACACAGTGATGTCACAATACAGGGATAGCATAGATGGTGATGTCACACGCTGATTGATGACACAGTGTAGGAATATGTTCAGTGATCAGGAATAATGCCGCAGCAATGTCACTGATCCGGATGATGCACACAATAATGACACAGTATAGATATATGTGCACAGTGATGTCACTGATACGTTATAATACACACATCGATGTCACAGCACAGGGATAATATACACAGTGATGTCACAGTACAGAATAATACACACAGTGATGTCACAGTACAGGATAATACACAGTGATGTTATAGTACAGGATAATACACAGTGATGTCACAGTACAGGATAATATACACGGCGATGTCACAGTCCAGGATAATAACCAGTATGTCACTGTACAGATAATACACATTGATGTCACAGTACAGGGATAATACACAGTGATGTCACAGTACAGGGATAATACACACAGTGATGTCACAGTACAGGATAATACATACAGTGATGTCACAGTACAGGATAATACATACAGTGATGTCACAGTACAGGATAATGCACACAATTATGTCACAGTACAGATAATAACACAGTGATGTCACAGCTCAGGATAATACACACAGTGATGTCACAGTACAGAGATAATAAAACAGTGATGTCACAGTACAGGAATACACACAGCGATGTCACAGTACAGGGATAATACAGTGATGTCACAGTACAGGGATGTCACAGTACAGTTATAATACACAGTGATGTCACAGTACAGGATAATACACAGTGATGTCACAGTACAGGATAATACACAGTGATGTCACAGTACAGGATAATATACACAGTGATGTCACAGTACAGGGATAATACACACAGTGATGTCACAGTAAGCATACAACTATCACATGTGTATTGTCACAGTACAGGATAATACACAGTGATGTCACAGTACAGGGATAATATACACAGCGATATCACTGATCAGGAATAATGCACAGTGATGTCACAGTACAGGTATAATACACACAGTGATGTCACAGTACAGGATAATACACACAGTGATGTCACAGTACAGTATAATGCACACAGTGATGTCACAGTACAGGGATAATACACCCCAGTGATGTCACAGTATAGAGATAATACACACATGAATGTCAAAAGTAAAAGAGATAATACACACAGTGATGTCACAGTACAGGATAAACACACATGATTCACAGTACGAAAATACACACGTGAGTCCAGTGAAAACAAAACCCCACCCCCAATTGTCGCTTGTGTAATATGCAAATAGTGATTTAGGTATAATGCACACAGGTTTCACAGTAACAAAATTAACAAATTTTTACACTTTAAAATTTAAACCAATAAGGTAAATCCTCTCTATAAAGCTACAGCTAACACATCATGCAAATAGTGATTTCTCAGTAGTAGAATAATGCACATAGTGATGTCACAACACAGGAATAATGGATCCATTGATGTTACAGTGCAGAAACTGTGAGCACAATGAAATTGAACCTGTTTTTTTTATTGTGCTATGATGACTACTTACCTTAGCAGATCAGAATTGACTGAAGTTCTTTGGATGTTTCTCTGGGATGTTTTGGGACTTCCTTTAGAATTTACCCGGGAGAAATTTTTGCCGGGCAAAGCCATCCTGAAAATTCATCACTGCCCCGTACACTTTTAATTGGGGAAATAAGGGGCAAGTTTTTTTTTCGGTGCTCCAATGGGGATTTTGGTGCGTTTTTTTTTTTTTTTTTCCAGAAATGTACAATTAACACTGTGCATTTCTGCAAAAAAAACCACATCAAAAAAGACATTACCCCTTAAGCCGAACACCTGAAAAGTAGTTAATGACCAGAACATTTTTTAGTTTTTGCCTCCTTGTTTCAACAGTTTTAACTTTTTTATTTTTTAATGATGCAGTTGTCTGAGGGGCCCCTTTTATTTAAACAGTTTACTTTTAAACCGGAATATTTTAAATTTTTTTTAAATTTTAATTTTTTTTTTTTTTTTTTTTTACATTTTTATTTACACCATTCAATTTCACACTTAAAACTTGTTAGATTAATTTTAAGGTTATTACGGCGTTGGATACCTAATTGTGTAGGGGTTTTTTTTGTTGTAATGTATGCAAATTATTTTTTTTTTAAATATTTTTTTATTTTATTTTTTTTTTTTTTATTTTTTTCTTTTTTATGTTTTTTACTTTTTTTTTTTAAGTTCATAAGGGAGAATTTTTTACCTTTTATTTTTATTTTTTTTTCACTTAGTAATTTTTAGAAAATTTTCAATAGCTAATAAATTGTAATCGGTAATGTGACCAGGCAGGATCATGCACCCCTCCCCTTCCTGATCACGGGGCTTTTACACAGCACCCTGGGCTACTCAATCCCCGGGGCTGACTGTGCAGCCACTCCCCGGGCCTTCGGCCCAGGCATTCCGATCACCCACAGAGCATAAACCCTTTGACTGCGCCTTTGAGAACCACCGCAATCAAAGGATTAAACCACCGGGAGCGGAGGTTCCCCCCCTCCCGGTGCTTGCGGGAGGCGCGGGATCAGGCTGTGTATACAGGCCCAACTCGCGCGCAGGGGGGGGCCAAGCGCCGCAAACTCCGATTCTGCAGCACGCCAAAAGACTTCTGCGACGAACGACCTAAATCCCCCGACCCAAAAAGATGGAGGCGGTTTTTAAAGGAGTTAAAGAATGCAACAAAACAGCCAAAAAACCCGCCCTGTAAACGCTTAGCGTGAGGTGGAAGATGCACAAAATTTAGCATTTATAATTTGCTGCATCTTGTAAGATATTCTAGACACTTTTCCTTTCTGTCACCTCCTGACTTACTTTACTCCAATATCTTCACAGAAAGCATAGTGCGTTCTTATTAAAGAAATGTTCCCATCTTGCACTTTGAATGCATTTTTGCTAGGATATCTCGTAACGGCCCCCAAAAGTCTCGTCAAATGGAGAGTCGTAAAGCTTGCGTTCAACTCCCATCCATTCTATGGGAGTTCTGATACAGCCAAGAAAAACCGCTTCCCTGTACTGGAACCCCTAAAACAGAATGGGATCTTCAAGCAAGACCACTTTCCATCTTACGGGGGCCTTCCACGACCCTTCCCTTTTAGGTTGGTCCCTGAGTGGAACCCCAGGACCAAACACTGTATGGCAAATCCACCTTTTTATTCAAAGTCAGAGGGAAACTCCCTTTAATAAATTAGGGCACACTTTAAGACTCCATTTAGCCATGTCACTTTTCAAAAATATATAATAAGACACAAATAAAATCTTAAAAAAACTAATAAATTTAGCAAACCCCAGTACCAATGGGTTTCACTTATTTTTTGGGCCCCGTTTTGAGCTCATTTTGTGTGAATGACATATTATTTGCTGGCACCAAAATCAACAGATTTCTGCGCCATGATAGACACTTTGGCACCTAAAAGCTGGGTTCGGGAGAACAACTTTTGACAAATTATTAAAAGGCCAGGCATTTTTTGGGGCAATTTTTGCCAAAAAAACCTGGCCGGACACCTTCTGCCCGAAAAACATCACTACTCATTGTGGATTTACAAACCCTTACGGGCCATTTTCCATTGGGGCCCCAGGCATTTCCCCGCCCCCACAATTTTTTAGGGGGCCCCCAAGGGGGTTTTGTATGTCCCAGGAAACAAGAAAAATACCCTGGAACCCTTTTTGGGTCCGCTTATTAAAAGGGGGTTTTCCCCCGAATAAAATTGACGTGGGGGAAGTTGTAAATTAAATAATAAACATTTTACCATTTTTTTTAAAAAAATTCTGCACCGTTTTTGTCTTGCTGCTCCCTTAGTGAAACCATTTTTTTACAGCCATCTCCAGGGGATACACCAGGGCTGAAATTCTCATTCCGGTCGCACACTCAACATCACCCCCTCTCAGGCAGCTACTGGGTTTTCAAACCCCCGGGAACTGTCATTCTAAACCCCCCCTCTGTACTCTTTTAGTAATTATTTAAAAAAAAAATAAAAAAAAAAACCCAATCAGGTTGATTAATTCCGCGGGTTTGAACCAAGGGCCCTTTGCTGCAAAGCAAAAATGTTTTTCCTCTGACTACGTGTACTACTCTATTTTAATATAACCCCACCTTTCTTGATAAAGAGGAAAGCCTGTGAGTCACCTCTGGGGACAATATGCAATTCAAACTAATCACACACGCCCCATTCTGAGCAAAAGGAGCTGAAGAGCTGGATGCAGGAGGAATGAAATGAGATCGTGGCAAAACCCCTTTAACTGTTTGTGTGTTAAAAAACATTGTTGAGAAGGGAGCTAAAGGCTCCCTGTCCTGCTAAGTAGTCTTGTAGGCTGTAGGCTGCTGGTGTCCAGACATAAGTGGCGTGAAAATATGGGTGTGCTTGCGGGGGGAGGGGGAGCTCGAGGCATGACCAAGTGTGATGTCATGTCTCCAGTTCTATGCCCGTAATTCTGTTAAGACGGCTCTGACCATATACAGCATTTATTAATGGAATTACAATAACATTTGGAATTTTAGAAAAGTGGTAGACTCTGTTTTATAGTCTACACTGTTTCCTTACTGACAGTCACTCCTAGAAATGTGCCATTGTGATTTCCCTATGTGAATAAGAAGAGTGAGCTTGTGGAGGCCTCTCTTCATGCTCATCATCTTCAATAAATATGTGGAAAAATTTCAGGCATCTGATCCATTTAGTCACAAAGTGGACCAAATCGTAGGTCCTAACATGCGCCGAGATAGTAAAATGCAGTTAAAATTCAAGTTAAAATACATAAATTATCACAGAATAAGGAAGCATATAGACAATAGAATAGAAAAGTATTCCCTATTGTATATCCATTGTTTGTTCATTTACCATCAAGCCTCTTAGGGATTCCGGTTTAAGAATGTTTTAAATTTTTTTAAATAATTTAATAATGCTCATTAGATGTATTCATGTAAAAAAAAGTCTCCAAAGCTTTACTGGCTGGTGAGTCTTTTTTCCTCTTCCTAATTTGTATTTCACATGGCAATAACATTTAGAGAGGATTCAGCGCATTCTTGTTTGTGAGCAGAATCTGCCAGTAAAAAGAAAAAAAAAAAAAACCTGCCTACAATTACGTAAGGAATCAAAAAATAATACTTAGAATAAACTAGAAGAAATGTTCAACAAATTGGTTCGGTTGTCTCCAGGGCTAGAGTAAGGTTGGTGCAGGCTCATAGACAAAAAAAATTGTGAAGTGTTCTGACTCTACCTCTGGTAACAGAGCCCACCTTAGCTCCTATCACTACCACATATAGGAGAGTTAGTCACTGTTCAAATATTGGTCTTTAGCAAATCAGAGGATTTCCCTTAGTATTACTGTAACAAAAGTATTACATTAATTTTGTCAGAGAAAGGTCACAGTCTAGTGAGATTTTTCCCTAGGAGAATACCCACATATGCAGGGTGGAAGCTTAGGACGTAGATTGTTTCATACTTTCTCCAACTTTTGCACGTGGCGATCAAGGAGATGTGAAGGGGGTGCACTATGACAAATCGCAAAGTTTTGCATGACAACACCCTGTTTTTTGTTGGGCCCCCCCCCTTCACAAAAACAGTCCACCCACCTAACTTGAAAGGGCTCTGGAAAAAATAAATTAGGGGTTTGGCTCACCCAGCTTTCCTGGATTTTGGTACCTATTCCACCCAAAGAGCTGGGGGAATACCACTAGATCTTGCCTAAGCTAAACTATTCACTACAACAATATTTCCCCCCATCAGTTTTAAAAGGGGTAATTTTCGTGTACCAGGCTCTGCAATTTTTTCCCCTCTAACTGACCAAATAGGTAAACATGACACAGGCTCGCAGATTATTACCTCTAACGTGCCCATATAGGGGTAATCCCATGTATCGGCTCTGCAACTGTATACACCTCCATACAATGATTAATAGTGTAATACCAGTGTACACAGACTTTGCAGACATAATTACCTCCAAAACAGTGCCCAAAATTGGGTATTACCAGTGTACACGGGCACTGCGACTGTATTTTACCTCATACGTGACCTATAGGGGTTAATACCATGTAAAAATAGGCTTTGCAACGTAATTACCTCCATTCAGTACCAATAGGGGTAGTTCCAGGAAAACGGGCCGCAGACTGAAATTTTTACCTCTAACATGCCCATAATTTTAGATACCAGTGACACAGGCCTGCAGACGTATAAACCCCCAGACATTTAAGACTACATGCAGTTACATCTAGGAACTCACCGGGTCTCATAGTTTCTATTTCATAGTTTCATATTTGAAGGCAAAAAAAAAAAAGTACCACTATTCACCCGTTGTGCTAAGGTGTTACCCAGGGGAAAGGGAAAAAAACCCCCAAGAGGTAGAAGCCAATTGCCCCAAATTTTAGGGAAAAATCCTTCCTGATCCAATCGGGAAATCAAAAAATCCCTGATCAATGACCCCTCTCCTAATCCAGTCACTAAACTTGTTATATTTTTACGCTCCGAAATGCCCCAAAACCCCTTTTTTGAACTCGGTTATTAAATTTCCCATGACCGTCCCTCTGCAAAGAATTCCATACCACTGCTCTTACAGTAAAAATCCCTTTCTATGTTTATGAAAAACTTCGTTTCCTCAAACTAAAGGATCCCCCCTTTTCTAGAACACCCCTGTGTATAAATAAATTTTGGGGAGAGATCTCTATTTTGCCCTTTTGATGTATTTAAACATTTAATTATGCCCCCCCGAACCCTTCTTTTCTCTAAACAAAAAACCCCTAATCTTGAAAAACTTTTCTGTTTCTGTATCCCCCCAGTCCTTTTTTTATTTTTGTTGCCCCCTTTGTACCTGTTCAAGCTCTAAAATGTCTTTCCTGTGCCGGTGCCCAAAACTGTACAAAATTTTCCCTTTGGTCTAACCGTGACTTGTATAATGGGAAATAAGTTTCATCATGTGCATCTATCCCCCTTTTAATCACCCCATGATCCTATTTGTTTTGGGCTGCGCTGCCCTGACACGGGCTGCACAATTAATTTTATTTCCACCGGGATTCCCAATCCTTCTCCATTCCCTTTACCCATTTTTTTCCATTTAACATTAATCATTAATGGTTTTCTTTTTCCCCATGTGCAAACCTTTTGCATTTATCTTGTTAAACCCATCTGCCTTTTCCCCTGCCCCCCTCCAACTTACCCCAACCCTTTGTAATAACATATTACCTCTATTGTTTTAAATTTACTTTAAAAGGCTTAAACGTCTGCAAGATCATTTCACTGTTTTTCCCTGTGTAAATCTTTAATGAAAATGTTAAAGAGGATAGGCCCCAATACGGACCCCTGGGGGGTACCCCACTAGTAACAGCGTCCAGTCTGAGTATGTACCGTTAATTACTACCTTTTGTTTTCTTAAAATGAGCCATTGCTTACCCAATTTGCACACTTTTTTCACCCAGTCCAACTTTCCATTTTATTACCAACCTTTTTATGTGGCACCGTATAAAAAGTTTTTAGAAAAATTAGAAAATTGACACCGTGCCTCACCCCGCCATCTAGCCTGACTTCCTCATAGAAGCTGAGAATTATCTACAGGACCATCCTTCATGAACCCATGCGGGAAACTGCGTTAACATTTTTTTTTCATGAGAACTCCGATAGCACTTGAAAAACCCCTTAAAACATTTTACCACAACAGAGGCAAACTTCCGGGGCCTTAAGTTTCCCGGATCATTTTTTTACCCCTTTTTTTGAATTTTGGCCCCACATTTGCTACGCCAACCCTTTTGGGACTACCCCTTATGACACCCCCTTAAAAATAAAATAGGGGCCTATCATGAACTCACTTAACCCCCTTTAGGACACGTTGGTGTACCCTGGCCCTGGGGATTTGTCTATTTTAATCTTCTTAAGACGGACTGATTTCTTCCCGGGGTTTAGACAAGAAACTTTTAAGTTGGGAGTTACCACATCCCTCTGTTCAACAGAAGCTCATCCTCCTGGGTAAATACAGTAGAAAAAAGTGTTTAATACGTTCTTTTTCCTAATCGCCCTCAAGTCCTCCCCCAGTATTTTTCAAGGGCCAACATTTTCATTTTTTAAACTTTTTTTCATTTAATATTAAAAAATATTTGGGGTTAGTTTTTCTTTCTATAGCAAAAGTCTTTCCTCCCCACTTTGCTTCCTTTTCTTTTTTTTTACACACTTTATTTTTTTTTCCCCCTACTTTTTAGTCCTCTCAGCCCTCCGTTTTTTGTAGTGAAACACTTTTTTTTTGTTTTTTATTGCCTCTTTTTACATCCCCTTTTTCCAATTGGGTTTTTTTTCCTGTTTTTTAAATTTTTTTATTACCATAAGGATGTACCCTCACATGGTTGCCAGGGGTTTTTTTAAAAAAACCCCCTTTGTATTAGTTCTGCCAATTTAAACACATTGTCCCATCAATACGGTTTAGGACCTCCCCAACAAAAAAATTAGCCTACCTAAAAAATTTATGTTTTTGTGCCCTTTTACAAAAAAAATCTATTGAAGGATAAACGAAATTTATTTTAAATTTTGGGCACATTTCCTAGGGGCCCCTCAACCTAACCTTTTTTACTCTTCATCTATTAGTTAATATTAAGTCAGAAGGGGCCCTTTTTTCCCAGTCGGTTCCGACCATTTGGCAAAGGTAATTATCTTATTATTGAAAAAACCGTTTCCCTTTTTGAAAACAAAAAGCTTTAGATTCCCAATTGATTCTGGAATTAAAGTCGCCCAAATAATAACCCCCCTTCCCGATTAGCCGCCCATCTATTTGCCTGAGGAGTACATCTTTCCGGGTTTTTGTTATATTTTGGGGGGGCCCATAGCAACCCCAATTTGTATTATATTTTATTGTTACCCCCCCGTAAATTTTCCCATAATATTCCACATGTTCATTACCTTACCTTACTTCCCGCAGTGTTGGCTTCAGACAGGATTTTTACATAGGACAGACACCTCCCCCTTTCCGGGCTTACGATCCTTTCAAAAAAAAACGTAACCCGCAATTAACCGCCCGGTCTACTCTCGTCCAGCCCCGTCTCAGTTATCCCCCCCATTCAAATTTTTTTTTTCCCGCTATTAAAACTTCTAGTTCATTTTTTTGTTGGTCAGACTCCTGGCATGGTCAGCAGCAATTTTAGATTTTTCAGTTTTTATTCCTTCTCCCGATCTTTTATCTATTGCTACACCCCCCCCCCTCCACTCCACCCCCTTTATTTCCCAATTCCCCCGCTCCCCTATTTTACTACTTTCATGCTATATGTTAGTTTTCATTCCCCCCCAGTCCCCCCTTTTTAAAAATTTCCCCCAAATTCCTGGGCCCTTTTTTCCCCCCAAAACAGCTGCACCCTCCCCCTTTTTTGGTGCAGCCCATCCCTAGCATAGAGTCTGTAGCCATACAAAAAGTCAGCCCAGTTCTCCAAAAAACCCAAAACCCCCTTTTTACACTAATTTTTTTAGCCATTTTCACTTCTTAATCTCCCCCGCTCCTTGGGTGGGCCGTGACAGGAAAAATTTTTTGAAAAAATTACCCGGAGGCCTTGCCCTGACTTTTGGGCCCAAGTCCCTAAATCGTTTTTAAGGACACTCCACCTACCTCTAACTTTTGAATTGGTGCCTTGGTGGACCATGACAGCTGTATTCTCACCCGCCCCACCCAGCAATCTGTCACCCGAACCGCGATATTTCAACCCCGGCCCCAGGAAACAACACACTGTTCGACGATCCCAGTCTTTGTGGCAGATTGCCCTGTCTGTGCCCTAAAATGAGTCCCCAACTACTACACCTGTCTACCCGACCTGCACTCCTAATTTCCCCAACTTACTGGGGAACAGGGGAGTGTCTGCTCGCAAGATTTCTGAACCGACACCCCCCCCATTCGCCATCTTGCAAAATTTTTTGGGGGTACCATTTAGGACTAGCCTCCCTACACCTTCCCTCTACCCTTCTTTTTTTTACTTTACCCAGCTAGCTGCCTCATGTTTCCCACCTCATGCTACCACCCTCCCCCATTTCTACCCTGCAGTGATTTCCAGTGGGCACCGGGGCGCTTCCAATTGGCAATGGATCCCTGTCCCACTTTTCTCATTTAGATCCGGGTCCGGGCTTCTAAATGTCAGGTGCACACATCTCGAAGCATATCCCCCCCGAACTTTTCTCAAGGTGGCATACATTTCCAGGTTTTGCACTGGACAGCATTGTCAAACAAAGGAACTCAGGGGGGGTTACCAAAAAAAAAATATACTAAATATAAAATAAGTAATACAATACGCCCCCTAAACCCCAAACTAAAGTCTCTCATCTCAGTCTCCACACTTAAAAGAAAAAACACACTTAAAGAAACACTCGCAAGACTCGTTCACTCGCTCAAAATGCTCAGCTTTAAACCTTTCCCACACTGCTGTTTGGCTGTGCTGCAAACTCTCCTTCAGAAGCAAAAAGTCGTCTTCTATGACTTAACTTCACTGGTGGGCCCCAAGAATCAACTCAATTAGTTGGGCCCAAGAGACAACTTCACTCATGGGTCCCAAGAATCAACTTTACTATTGGGCCCCAAGAATCAACTGCACTGGTGGGCCCAAGAATCAACTCCACTGGTGGGCCCCAAGAATCAACTCCACTGGTGGCCCCTAAGAATCAACTCCACCGTTGGGCATCAAGAATCAACTCCACTGTTGGGCTCCAAGAATCAACTCCACTGGTGGCCCCAAGAATCAACGCCACTGGTGGCCCCAAAAAATAAACGCCACTGTGGCCCCAAAAAATCAACGCCACTGGTGGCCCCAAGAATCAACACCACTGGTGGCCCCAAGAATCAACGCCACTGGTGGGCCATAACAACCAAGTCCACAGGTGGGCCCTTGGAAACCCAGTCCAATACTGCCTGGGGCCACGAGGTTTTCTTTTTGTTGCTACTTTTTCTACCATCCCCACCATTATTTACTTAGAGCTACTGAGAGGGTACAATTGCACTTGCATTCTGTAGGACACCATCATGGAAGGGCTGCATTGTGTTCTCTTTCAGTTCTCATAACCTATAGTATTACCTGTACCTTGTTACAAGATATTTGGTGACTTTTTATCCACATTTGGCGTAATGGTCTTATTGATAACATTTTACTTAAGACTTCATCTAAGCAACAAGGAACAAAAGGCACCTTGTGCACGGCTGCTCTGCCTCCAGCCTTGTTACATTCCTCTATAAGAATCACACATAAAAAGATTTCAGTTTTATGGATTACGAGCCGTGGAAAAGGATCATTTAATGGGGAGCAGAAAAAAAATCTTCCTCCTTGCAAAAGAATCACATTCTCCATTCGCTCCAAGGTAATGAGATGCTCTTCTCACTTCTTACTTGCACTTTCGAACAAAGGAACATTTCAAGGTGCAGTTATAGCAATGTCCTCATCAACAACATCAAGATGCCACCTCTGAGATCAACACCTCCACTAAGGCACTAAGTAATTTTTGGGGGATTGCTATATTTTAACAGCATTTTTCTGCATTGACTTCACTAAGATCAAAGCCACAATCTCATGTGTAATTTCTATATACAATACTAGTGATTTATTAGGAATTTTAGTGAATTTCTGATCCATTTTTTATTCTCACCACATTGATTAATTTGGGGAGACAACAGTAAAAACTATTACCAAATACATCGTCCTTCCGATTTTGCTTTCTTTCTGAGTTAGAGCAGGTCTTATCTCCTGCTTGTTTACAGGAGCTTTCCTAGACTCACAACCACCTCTTTCTACTCTAGCAGCCCTGGCCTGGATGGGGATGTCACTCCTTGCTGTGTCGTATCAGCAGCACAAATGCTTGTTTATCTTTCTTACTAACAAACATTAACTTTTTAGAGCCCTGTAGCCTTGTTCCCTGCTGTTAAAACCCCTCTATCCCCAATGTCCCTCTAATATGCTCAGCTAGGAATAGCATAGCTAATATGTCAGTCACTGCTGTAGAACTGCCCACAGCCTGAACAGGAAGTGGGAGCCTAAAGCTGTAGAACCACCCACTGTCTAAACAGGAAGTGGGAGCCTGAGGCTGTAGAACCGCCCACAGCCTGAACAGGAAGTGGGAGCCCAAAGCTCTAGAACCACCCACAGCCTGAACAAGGAAGTGGGAGCCTGAAGCTGTAGAACCGCCCACAGCCTGAACAGGAAGTGGAAGCCTGGAGCTGTAGAACCATCCACTCTTTCGAACAGGAAGTGGGAGCCTTAGCTGTAGAACCAGACACAGCCTGAACAGGAAGTGTGAGCCTGAAGCTGTAGAACCACCCACAGCCTGAACAAGAAAGTGGGAGCCTGAAGCTGTAGAGCTGCCCAAAGCTTGAACAGAAAGTGGGAGCCTAATGCTCTAGAACCGCCCACTGATTGAACAGAAAGTGTGAGCCTGAAGCTGTAGAACTATATTTACTATTTTGCCATAGGCAAACTTAAACTCTATCAGTTCTCAGTCTATAAGACACTAAAACGTAACTTTTATTATGTATAATTCTTAACCTCTATACACACTATTTAAAAAACCTGATTTCTAACCTCCTCAATTTTTTCCCTTCCTACTTCTAAGGAATAACTCCCTTTCCATTCAAGTTTTGTGGAACCCCACCTACTAACAGGAAAACCTTATAAAATGCACAGTGATTTACTAACTCCAGTACGGATCCCAAGAAATCCTACTTGGGCAGTTATCCCTAATCTAATGGCCCACAAAACAAATAAGGCCCCCTTGTGACACCCTCCTGCAACGGGTATACTTTGTAGACAGAGGAAAGGGAAACACAATTTAAAATGTCATGCCTGCCCCTCCCCAACATGTTTCACCAGCTAACCTGGCTTCATCAGGGGTAAGAGGTCCGGTCACATGTGGTGTAGCTCACTTCCTTTTATATCCTCTTAGGTACACCACCCTATTCAGGTGCTCACAAATTTAGCCATCAGAGAAATCCACAAACCCATTTCCCCTTTTTGGGCTCTCCTAAAATGCAAAACTGATACCATTTTGCTGCCACTGCCACCATGCTCCCATAAACAACATTCCTCAGACAAGTTCACCAGCTCCATAGCGGGCTGCGCCCTATCTTACCAGCCGCCCGCGCCTGCGTGCTGTATTAATGGAGATATCTTTCCCTGACGTGATGGACTTTCCCAAGTAGGATGCTTGGGATCCCATACTGGAGGTAGTAAATCACTGTGTATATATTTAAAGGTTTTCCTTTAGTAAGGTGGGGGTCCACCAACTTGATAATGGAAAGGGGGTTATTCCTTCAGAAGTAAAAAGGGAAAAATTGAGAGGGTTAGAAATCAGGTTTTTAAAAAAGTGTGTATAGAGGTTAAGTACATAATAAAAGTTACGTTTTAGTGTCTTATAGATTGAGAACTCATAGAGTTTAAGTTGCCTATGGCAAAATAGTAAATATAGTGATTAATAGTCACTCTCTCTGTTCTCTTGCGAGATTCCCATTTTTTGGGGAGATTAATTGAAGCTGTAGAACCACCCAAAGACTGCACAAGGAAGTGGGCACCTAAAGCTGTAGAACCACCCACTGCTTGAACAGAAAGTGTGAGCCTGAAGCTGTAGAACCACCCACAGCCTGAACAGGAAGTGGGAGCCTAGAGGTGTAGAACCACCCACTTCTTGAACAGGAAGTTGAAGCTGAAGCTGTGGGTGGTTCAGGAAGGGGGACCTGGAAAGAAAGGGTCTGGAAAACCATGGTCAAACAACCCCAGAAAAACAACAACCGCCATCACAACAACCTAATAAAAGAGGGGTAATATAATAGCCTGCACCTAGTCAAGGCCCTATAGAGCTGGGTGACTCTCTATCCATACATTCCAAAATCTCCCCTTTTTGGGGGGGGGGCCCACTATTTGGGGGGGCCCCCCCCCCCCCGGGGGGGTTGGCATTTTCCTCCCCCGCAGAAGGCGGCGGGGGTTTTTTTGAATGGCCGCGGCGACCGAGAGCGCTAGGGCGCTAACCCGGCGCCGCCCGGGGCCGCCCTACAGGCGGTGAAGCGCCCCCTGTCCCCCCTTCAAACCCCCCCCGGGGCCGCGGCAGGGGGGAGGCAGGAGGGTTCGTTTCCCTCCTCCCTCCTCCCCCTGTAGTCCGCGCCGGGGTGTGCGCGTACCACAGATCAGCGGGCAGGGGAATGACGCGCGGCTGCAGGGGGGTGACGCGCGGCTTTTTCTCACTTTTCCCCCCCCCCGCTGAGGAATCCCGGAGGGCCGGCTGCAGAGCCGGTGAGGTAAGTGGGTTTTATATTTTTTTTTTTATTAGCTATATGGGGGCTTCGGCAACAATGGGGCATCACCTGGCAACAGAGGGGGCACAACCCGGCAACAGAGGGGGGTTTTAAACCCGGGAACTGAGGGGATCTACCTGACAACAAGGGGGCACACCTGGGAAAAAATGGGGGCACCTACCTGGGTAACAAAGGGGGGCACCTACCGGGTAAAAAGGGGGGCACCTACCCGCACAAGGGGGCATCTAAATTGGCTACAAGGGGGCAATTTCCTGCCGTAAGGGCACACCTGCTTATGGGGGTTACTACCTGGTTTAAGGGGACTACCTGGCTTTCTTCAAAGCCGTTTTTGCAGTTTGGGGGAGTGGGGTGGGTTTTTGAAGGGCGTGGCATCCCACAAGAGGGGCGGTCCCCTCAAATTTTTGTCGCGGCGCGCCGCCCCCTAACAATTCCTCTTTTTTATTTTCAAAAGTTGGCAACTATGCTCTATGCTCTTTCTTCTCCATACTAGCTTATAAAATGTAACATTTGAACTGTATGATGTAAGTATGGGAATACATTAACATTACCTAAATGGGTGTTCCAAGAAGAATTTGGTGGCACATCAATAGGGAAAGTCATCAATTCTTTTGATGTTGGACTACCAAGAATGGGCCCCAAAGTGTTTTCTCAGATTGCAGGCCAGACACACTTGGCACAACTCTCCATTCTTTCATGGGGCCAAAACAGCTGAACACAGCACTGACCGTGCTCAGAACTTCCCCTAGAACAGAATGG